>PVKZ01002190.1:0-202500 GCA_004027375.1 Macroglossus sobrinus
ACCAGGTGATGGACTCAGAAACCCAGCTCTATGGCCGGAACCTGGCTGCGCCTCAGTGCCAGTGGAGGAAGGAAGAAGATGGAACAGACTGTCATCGGGCCCCTTCTGCCAACCAGGCACCGCACCATCTCATCTGGTGTCATCCTCGTTACAACCACAGAAGGCTGTTTAACAGATGACCGTGGCACCTCCCTACCAAGGTGCTTCTGAGAATCCGTGAGATAACGGAGATGAAGTGCTCAGCAGCACAAACTTATGAGGCATATTGCATCACAATTATTATGACTGTAAGTATTAGCTTCATTTTGTATGAAAACTGTGTCTCGAAGCCAAAGTAGCAGGAATTCTCTTCCGCCTCTGCTTCGTTCTAAAGCCTCAACTCTCAATCCGGTCACAATCGTGCCTCCACATCTCACCCCTCCTCCCCAAGCGCTGGCTAAAACCCACTGAAGAGAGAGCACGAGAGGAAACAGAATCCAGATAGATGTTTCACAAACAAAAAATTTAATGCTAATTAAAATCATTAAGCAACTTAATAAATTAAAATCACGCATCAATACATAAAAATCGTTCCATAAATATTTACCAAGGGCTATTTCTGTGCTCGTCCTTGTGCTGCTATGGGAGATAAATAGGAACTGGATATGAATTCTGCCTGCCTACACTTTATGTCTAGCAAACATGCAGAAATCACTCTGGTGATAGTGGAGTAACTAATCATAATCATCATCATAATAAAATAATACACCAGCCTGTATTGATGTGAACCATATTCCAGATGAATGATCGTCTCTTTAGTATTTTTTAAAATCCTGTTATAGGAATTATCACTTCAGTTTTACAGAGACGATAGCAGAGCTCAGAGGTTTTATAATACATTCAAAATCATGTAATTTGGAAGTAGGGCAGAACCAAGAACCCACGTCTACCTGGCCCATATTTACCCCCGTAACTGTTGTGCATACTCCCTCGCCCTCCCTCACCAGCCTTGCTACTTACAACTGCACAAACCAACCAATGTGACTAAAAAGCTTCAATAAAAAGCAGAATTACACCAAGTAGCACTAACGGAACGATGTCAGGTGAAACTGCGTGAATGCCTTTTTGAACTCCAGTCTCTGAATTCAGCACGGACCCACTAGCGGCCCTGTCTCTGGTCCACCCGCATGAAGAAAACACAAATCCCACAGGGGCAGCTCCATGCCCACCCTAGTCTCTAAATATCTCTATATGTGCAACGCCCCAGGCCAGACTGTGACTGCAGATCAGCTCCTTCCTTCCCAGATGCCGATGCCACCATCCTATCACCAAACAGCCCTTAATCAAACAGTAATGATAGTTTGATTCTTCTTCAAAGGTATATCTGAATGACATTACTGAAGCATAATATAATAATATCATGTCTCTCTCATCCTTTTCTTCAAAGTTGTTCAAAGTTATCCAAGCCAAACACAGACAGGCTTGAAGTCATGTGAAGAATATAATTGGGGACAACGCTGAGGGCAAAAAGTCAACTGTAGTGAAATGGATTCCTCCCCTTCAAAAGCACACCCAGGAGAAAATTCTCAGCAGACACATCGCTCTCTTGCTGAGTGTTGGCAGAGGGAGGAAGACACATTTTCACTAGATTCAAGGATTTGGGGTGGTTGACACTCTCTCCACATTCTAACATCTCAAACTCTCTCAGATCTGGCCACAGCTGCTGGCCAATTCATCTCTCCCACCACACATACTGTGCTTCCACTGCACAGAGACCCTTTATTATTCAATGCACTGAAAGGCTCTATCCCATTTCCCTATCCACAAACAACTTCAAAATCAAGGTCAAGGTCTAGCTCAGAATTCACCTTATTTGTGAAGCTTCCCTTGACCACCTTGTCTGAGAGGCTCAAGGACATCTCTCACTGTGCCCTGCTTCCCTCTGACATGGTCATTATCGCCATGTCTTGAAACATCTTTCTCTCCCACTAAACTGACAGTCTTAGAGACGGGACGTTAGCTAGAACTTCTTCTTTGCTCTCTACTGTTAAAAAAAGAAAAACGGATGACATTCTAGTAGGGGAGACTGTCAATGAATGAAGAAGCAAACAAATAAAATATTACAGACTGTGATAACTTCTAAGCAGGAAGATAAATAAGTAATCTAGTAAAGAATAAAGGAAAATGACAACCAGCTTAGCATGGGCGATCAGAAAAGAGCTCTCAAAGGAAGTAGAATTAAAGCTGAGACCTAAAAGAAAAGAAAGGTCCACGCCCATAATGAACTTGGACAAGAACAACTGGTAGGAGGCCCAGCAAGTTCAAAAATTCTGCTATGGCAAGAGCTTGGTATGCGTGGGGAACTAGGAGGCCAGTATGATGGGAAGTGGTAAGAAGCAGGGACACTGGAAAGAGACTAGGTAGGTCCAGCGACACAAGGCCAGTCCAGATCAGGCTGGACCTTGCAGACCACAGTCCAGGGTTTTGGTTATTCTAAATGCAGTAGGAAACTTACTGCATTAAAAGATGCTTAGTGGGGGAATGACATTATCTATGTTTTTTAAGTCCATTTTGACTTTTATTGGAAAGAAATAGATCGAGGACTTAGGAGAACAAGGGTAGAAATGAGAGGCCAGCTGAGGGGTTACTTTTCCGTGTCTGA
Organism: Macroglossus sobrinus; assembly: GCA_004027375.1. NCBI lineage: Eukaryota > Metazoa > Chordata > Mammalia > Chiroptera > Pteropodidae > Macroglossus > Macroglossus sobrinus. The sequence goes on from PVKZ01002190.1 coordinate 2,642, forward strand.
TTTGGTGAAGATGCTCAACAAAAGAGAGTAAATAAATGAAGGCATGAATAAATGAATGAGTGTAGATTACCCTGGGGCTTATAGAAAAATTGTGGCCGCCCAGTGCTTTCCCAGCTGGTGGTGGTGACGCCTCCCCCTGCCACCCTTAGCACCTACAGTGCTTGACTTCCTCTGAAACACTTTTAGAAAGCACATTCTAGAAATTCCTCACTCACTGCAGGCCCAGATCTCCCATGTCACTGGCTTGCAAAAAATCACCATCTTGTCCTGGTAACATTTTATCATGTTTGACATCATTTCTTGCCACTGTTTTTCACTCCTGTGAACAGAAAGCAGCCTCCTGTCACTGGAAGAAAAAAAAAAGACTAAAAACAAAAACAAAAATCAGTGTCTGCTCTAACCAGACAGAGAAGGCAAAAGAAAGGAGGGAAATTCTGATAGGGACTTTCATCCCTTTTTCAGGAAGCTGGCTGTGGACCATATTTGTAGTCTTGACTTTGAACCTGAAACCTCAGCGTCCCCAGGGGAGCCAGGAAGGGCGGGCTCTTGGCACACACAGTTCCTGAGCAGTACAAGGATCTGATTTTGTCAGCAATCTCCTGCTTTATTAGCTAAGCTGCTCTGAAGCCCGGGCAGGCACATTTCATGCCGAGTTTAGGGTGAAAGAGATGTGGCAGGTCTCATTCCCAGGGTGCTCCGGAAAAGACACCAGGGCTGTTGAACACAAGCCATGCTGGACGCTTTCCTAAACCAACAGGAATCAGCAGTTCTCTGACAGTGGAGTCTACTAACAGATGACTCCATTCTTCACAGGGAACAGAAATGGAGGGAAATAAGAAGTGTGCTGAGCATTCCGTACAGATACGATTCTGGCACAACATCTCCCTTGATAGCCTTTAGCCCCTGGAAGGACCATTAAAAAGGACATTGAGGTAATAATACTCCAACAAGCATACTTATAAACGTGTAAAATCAATAAAAGTAAATGGATTTGTGAGTCAGAAGGGAATTTCACGGTCATGCAATCCCATTTTCCTTGAGAAAGTTGACATGCAAAGGTGTGGAGTGACTTTTCAAATTTGCCGAGCCATTCAAAGATGCAGCAGAAAGATGGCCTAGGTAAGTGGCTCCACTCTGCCCAGCCTCTTTCTGATCCATACTCGTTTGCTGCTCAGGAGGCACTGTGAGGTGGTAATGAAAGCTCACCTCCTCAGTATACAGAACTGGGATGGAATCTCTTACACTCACCGGATCTGTGACCTTTCACATGTTTCTTCACAGGAAATGAATCAGACTAATAATATCAGTTGCCTTATAGATATAAATGAGATATGACTATAAAGTGTGTGCCTATGTGTTTACCGAATATTTTACTTTCTTCTGGATATTAAGGACAGCTATGTTTTCCAGTCTCTTTGCACCTGGTTGGGGCCATGTGACTAGTTTTGGCCAATGAAATGCAGACAGAAGTCGTGTGTCTACCACTCCCAGAAGCTCCCCCCCACCCCGCCTGATGTAGCGCTTTATTTGTTATCTTTCCATGGTGACTGCACTTTGAAGACAGCAGCATCACAGAATAACAGAAGGCTGGATCCCTGAATCACTGTGTGGAGGAGAGTTACCTGACCAATAACATGAGTGAGGGAGAAATAATATTTTTGTGTTAAATCATATTTTAGGGGATTGTTTGTTATAGCAGCTACTATTATCTACTCTAATATAGTAAGCATTCATTAATAGTTGTCATAAATGGCATAATTTTGCTTTATTTAGAATCTGCACAAGCTACAGAGTCTTATAATCAGAACTTCTTTCCACAAAACAGCACCGACAACCACCATCAACTCTGCTGAGAAACATCATCAGATTCTGAATGCTACCCATATATAGCATTTTAATTTGTCAAAAATTTGCATTTGAGAAGAGTTCTCAGTTTCCTAAGTATTCATTTGTTAAGTGATTGCTAAGCTCTGGATACACTGCCACATGCTATCCTCACAATAGTTCTATAAGATTGTGAGGTAACTATTATTCTAACCATGCCCATTCCCACCTCAGGTCTCATATATACACCATTCTTCCCACCAAGAATACTCTTTCTCCAGACACCTGCATGGCTCACACTCTTGCTTTGTTCAAATCCCTCGCAACTCTGTATAAAACAATGTCCCTGCACCACCTACATCACCAACCTCCATTCTTCTCTATCCCGAGTGCACATATTCTGTTGTTCATTCTTAACACTGTTTGACGCTGGCAGACCAGAGCCCAGTTCCTGGAAGAAAGGATGCTCCTTAGCTAATACACACTAGATTCTCCGTGTACCTCAAAATTATTATTTAAAGACAAGGAAAGAAAAAATTTGAAGGGTATGTAAGAAGTTAATATGTTGAAGGTTACACAAGCAACATTATTTTTTAACAAAATGAAAAAAGGTGTGCCTTTAGGAAAGTGATTGATTGTTCTCTCTCAAATTGTGTTATGTAGATTTTAGGCCAACCTTTAGAGATCTTGCTCCTTATTTCAGTATCTACATGTTAAAAGGTTATGATGACCCTCGCTCAAATCAAGTGCTAGCGTCAACTGTGTTATTGTTGAATCTTGGCACTGACATCAAAAACCAGTGTCCCCTCTGAATAAGGACACAAAAATGTGGTGATAGTTCTTCTGGAGAACTACCAGTCTTTGCAATTTATTAAGGACAATGCATACAGATTTCTTGAATGTGCTTCTAAGGAGAGGCAGACGCCTGGTCCCCACGGAAGTCATCCTTTTGGAGCGGGCCTGGTGACTGATGAAGTACGATTTGTGTAAAAGGCAAACACACATTTTGTAGAAACTGGAGGTTCATTCATCTAAATCATTTCTGTTACAGCCTATAACGGCTTCTGAAAATTGCCAGGGTAGGTTTTTTATTTGATCTTTTAACATTATTAGAGGTCATATAAACAGGATTATATGAAGTCTTTCACTGTCGATTAGTGTAATTCTAAATCAACATTCTGTCAATGATGTGCAGATTTTACAGCATAGGGAGGAAGAAAGAAGAGCTCATTTTCCCCTCAAATGAATTTCCTTGGCTTTTGGCTAATGCTTAATTAAAAACAGAGAAACGAAGGGAGGGAGCAAGGAAGAGGGAGGGAGGGATGAGAGAAGAAGGGAGAGAAGAAGTGAAAAGAGCTACTAAATTTATTTTTAAATGTTTTGGAATATTAATCCATTCCATACTTTTGTCTTAAGAAAAAAAAAACTAAGAGTTATCAAAAGGTTAGAAAAATCCTTTTTATATGAAAATCAGATGCCTAAATAATATTCTAACATTATCATCTAAAATATGACTCTTTCTGAACCTAACACATAGAGACTTATTTTTAGCTAATAGATCTAGCACAGGGCACTCATTTTTTGATGGAAGTAAAAAAAACAAACAAACAAATTTCATTTATTCTTAGAACATCAGCCTTCTATTAAGGGTAATTTGCTTGACTTACATTTGCCTTCAAGGATTTCTGAGCACTCTTGGAACGATACTTTCCATAAGTCTCCATCAATAGAAGAGAGAACCCCTTTCATTTGACAATCTTTATAAATACCGAATTAAATTGTTACCTTCTTTTTTATAGCGTCACAAAAAACTTACTAGGGATGGATGAGAAAACTTTTACTATCAAGTAAATTATCTCACTTATCTCCACGGTATCCTTGTTAAATAAAAATTGCTACATGGAAGTGTCAATTGGTGAAATAAAATAACCCAATGAATACGTGATTTTTCCGATCTAGCAATATATGGGACTGGCTTATTTCAGACACTCAGTGTTTTACACTCCAAGGTAGATTCCACCTCTAGAGTTAGACCTTCTGGGCTGGAATGTCAGGCTGCCTCTTACTCTCTGTGACCTCTGTGTCCTCATCCATAAAAGAGGGGAAATTATATTCTCTACCTCAGAGTTGTGATGAGACCTGAATGACATCACACATAACAATAACTAGCACTGTGCCTACCACGCTACCTCCATCATCTCCATCATCATCATCTTTATCTTCTACAATAGCTTCCAAATTAACCCCAGGTTCAATTTTGCCTCCTTTAAATCCATTCCAAAAAGTACAGCCGGAGTATATTTTGTAGAACAGAGACTTGATCTTATCACTCGCGTGCATAAAATCATTTAAAATGTCTCCATTGCTTGCAGAATAATGTCCGTGATCCCTAAAGTGGCCTGGGCTTCTCGCTCTAGTATCTTCTCCCATCCCTTTTCCCTTCCTATTTCCTGTCCCCGCTCTGAACTTCCGGCCACACTGAAATATTTAATAATTCTGAAAACTTTCTTCCATTTACTTGCACTCTTCCATTTGTACTTTCTGGGGCCTAGAACTTTCTTTCCATTCTTATCCTCAAAAGGTTAGATCAAAACAAAATTTTTTTTTCTTAAAGCAAGGAATCCCAGCCTTAGGAAGGGAGAAGTGATCTGCTCCAGTGACGTTCAAAGGGAGCAGGTGCCAACTTGCTCACTGAAGAGCGGACTCATTATGAACTCATTGGTCCTGCTACTTTGCAGATTCCCACTGTGGCCTATTTGCCCACGCCGATAATGCAGCCCTAATCTAAGTCCTCCAAAGTCAACCTGGCCAGTTGACAGTGCATCTGAAAAAGCATCTGCAGCACAGATTGAAGCAACACTTTAAAAATATTGGAAAATGATAAACATGTGATTCTGCTTAAGTAGTTATGTGGCTGCAATTAAAGCTGAATTTCTCCTAGTGCTCTGCTTAATTGTATTTGTACACATGGGCAATAAGATAGCTACTTCTCAATTAGGTTTGGGAAGTGAGTAAGAAAACAAAACAGAGAGCTGGAATGTGCTGACAATTTCTATTTGGGATTATGGTGAGTTTGGGGGTCTTTGTAGGAGTCATGAATACTTATACCCGGCCAAGTCTCAGTCACCCCTTCTTCTTACAAAGTCCCTAAGAAAGACATATGCACAAGATAGAATGGCGAATAGGAAATCAAGTGTCACTTCATTGTAATTAGGTGGGCTTTCGTCTGATACTGCAATCGCAAGTTCTTTGGTTAGTGGGGCTGGCACATGGCTTGGATCGCACAGTACACAAAAGCCTACAGAGCTTTACCCACCCTCCTAGCCCAGGCACCGATCCATGGTTCTCTGTGAGGCCTCATGTACAAGGAGACTTATGAGATTAACACACGAGAGCATACATTTGAGAAGAACAGAGAAGAGCCTGGGGTTCCTCCTGTGTAGAACTGTTAACATCATTTAGATTACCGCTTCTGCCTTTACCAACACTGAGACATGTGGTGAGGGTCTGTAGGTACCTTGCCCACTGGTATATGTGGTCGGGACAGTGTCCCAGAATCTCACTTGGCCTGGATGTTCCATCTCACTTCTGCATATGACTTTCTAGGTCAACGCTCTGGCCTTGAAGCAAGTCAGTTCCAGACTCTAAACCCAGTTTTTTCATCCTTCAAGTGAATGGATTAGGCAAGATGCATCTGTGGTTCTTCCCAGCACTGATGTAATGTTATGTGACTATGAATGAACACGACTTTCTATGCAGCAAAGAGATTAGCAAAATCCAGTACCTCTTCCAAAAGCAAAATGAATTCTGTGTGGGTGTCAATTTTATTTTCGTAGTTGTCACACTTCTATCCATAGGCAATTCTTATAGAAGACCAAATGAGGAGAGGTGACGGACTCAGCACACATCCACCCCCACTCCTGAATGAAAGTGCCAAATACTCTTACCTCAGAAAATCCAGAGCATAAAAAATTAGGAAATTTACCCATTCTGCTCTCTAGAGAATCCTAATGAGACTCGAAATAGTCAGAAATAAGGAACAACAAGAATTTCCCTTATGAACATAATGGGATAGTCAGCAGTTTTTCACTTCTCTTCCAAGAAATCATGTTTCGAAAAGCATTAAGAAGACTGTTTAAAAAAATATTCAGATTCAGAAACTTTAAAATTCTCTGAATTTAGATTCATAAAATCCAAAATATATGTAAAAGGCTACCCAAAACTACAACTGGAAAAAGGCCAATGGAAAGATGAGGTTTCAGCACTCTGAGTGACAAGAGAGTTCAACCCTGAGATCTCAGAACCATCGGGGAAGATAAACTTCCTAATGCAAGGTTCATGACCTAGAGTACAAAAGCTATCACCCGTCTTTGCAACAGGGAAGATAACTGAGGGAGTAGGCTGCCTGAGGGGCAGAGGAGGCCCCAGTGACAAGGAATCACACAGATCAGCAATATCTGCAGGGGTCATGCCGACAACGGACAAGGAGTCTCTAGGGTGTGAAACCTTTGAGGCTACTCTCCCACCCACAGGAATCTGCAGAAAATAGCTGGTCTCAGAAAACTTATTTTATTAAGAGATGAGTAATAGACCAGGAATAAGAAAATTATTCAAAGATATTACTGAAAAAATAAGAAAAAGAGGAGCGAAATAAGCCATGCGAGGCAGATTTCTCATCGGAAGAAAATTGTGAGCAGGCATGTCATGCATCCAAACATACTAATAAAGTGATTGCTGTTGTTAAAGAAGACCACAGCAGAAATGTAGTAGTTTGGAAGAAATTAAATACAAGTTGACATAGTTGAGGAGAGAAAGAAAGAAGCAAAGCCATCTTACACAGAGAGAGAAAATCAGGAGGAAAACAAAGGGAATAGTTATTACAGAAAATATAATGAGGGTCATAAAGGATAAAAATAAGGAAAACCAAAAAATGATGAAAAGGAAAAAAGAAAGGAAGGAAGGAAGGAAGGAAGGAAGGAAGGAAGGAAGGAAGGAAGGAAGGAAGGAAGGAGGAAGAAAGGAAAGAAAAAAAGAGAGAAGAATTTTTAAGAAGTAGAGAAATTCATAGCAGTAGAAAGCAAGGAAAGTTAAGCCAACATACACATAATGCTTGTACGTACATGCATAATACAATTCTTGTAAGAGTCATAATATTCGAAGGGATAATTTTTTCTATACAGTATTTTATATTTTTTAAATACTTTTTGGATTACATTAATCATTAGATGTAAATGTTTTTACGTAGGAAAAAAGAATAAGATAGAGGTACGATAGGGAGGAAGAAAAAATAACTGGCTTGATTCCACTACTTATCTATCAAGATATAACAGCATATACTTATGAATGCCATTATATGTCAGGCGGTGTTCTAGGTACTGAGTATACAACAATGAAAAAAAAAATGTCTGCCCTTATAAACTTTCATTCTCAAGATGGGAAATGGACCATGAATAAAATATAATGTGTGTGTGTGTGTGTGTGTGTGTGTGTGTGTGTGTGTACACACACACATATATAAGAATTTTATCTTTTCCTCTGAGTGAAAGGAGATGTGGACGACTTTTAAGCAGAAAAGTGATATGACCTGATTTCTGTTTTTATTGTAAGTATTACTCTGGGTTCTATGTCAAGCAAGTTAGCTACTAGTTAAAGCTGAGGCCAAAAGAGAAAATATAATCAGATTGTATTTACTACATCTCACTCTTTCATTAAGATAACCACTAACAGTTGGGACCTGCCACCTTCTCAAAAGCTGTGCAGAGCAATAAGTTTAGAGAATCAGCCACTCCCAAAACAACCCCCTTGCTCCGGTTCCTCCCACACCTGCGCTGTCCGCATAAAGGGGATCTGGGACAGACAGAAACTGTCTTTGGGACATGCACCAATTGTGAAGAAGAGCTCTGCATGCTACCATTTCTCTCGGCCGAGGGAGAAAGACTTGACAAGTGTCGTATGAACCACTGGGAGGGATACTTTTAAGAAGGGGTTTCCATTCTTGGATTTGTTCTCTAACTATCGACTTCTAGAACTGTCCCTGTACCACCAGCAAAGGAGAACAGGCACGTGGGAAGAGAGGACATAGTGGGGAGCTGACAGAGGGGCAGGGAACAAGACCACTTTGCCTCCAAACTCCATTTCCAAAGGTATCACAGTGGAATCCCAAGAATGCCTGCAGTTTCCAGAGCAGCCATGGAATGTAAGAGACTGGGGGGTTATGGTGCTGTTGGGGTCACACCATGGAGGCATGTGGTGGTGAACACAGGGATGATAAGCTATCAGAGGCACTTTCTGGCACCAACCAAGTGTCTGTAGGGGCATGGCACCAATCTCACGGCGGCGACAATGAGCAAGAACAGAAGTTCTGCGAACCCAAACAAAACACTTAATTGCATTTAATCAAAAAATATTTGTGTTTTCTGTCTCCGTCTACCACCAAACACTCAAAACTGAAGAAAACTACTTTCTCTCGCCACACTGACATGCACGTTTGCACAACTGTTTGCACAATTCTGTGATTGCACAATTCTGCATTGTGTATAAGAAAACACTTAAAAAAATGAATAGTACAGATAATACGCAAAAAAGGCTCCAAAAGGAAGTGGAAAATGGCTGAAACGTGGAAACCTGTGATTTAAGTCAATGCACTTGTTTTATATGCCATGACAATGAAGGAAGGAATATGACTTTTACAGGGTCACACGGCTAGTTAGCAGTAATGCTAACTACAGAACACAGAGCTCCCTCCCCTTAGCTCATTGCAGGATCTTGCAAAGCTGATCAGAGAAGCAGACTGCAGACTAGTAATCATGTGACATGAGGATGTGGGCATATTTATGCTCACAGCTCCTTGTACCATCTCCAAAAATAAATGGTCACACGTAGAGAAAACAGAGGGCCGTGAACCACTCACTCCACAGCACTGTGACGATAATTTATAATGCTGTTGCAATTACAGTAGAATTATGGCCCGCCCAGCACCTAATAGAGCTGTGCGCATCCTCTTGAGAAAGACGAATGGCTGGCATCTCTAGCTGCCAGAATGAGATTAAATGGCTCCCATCCCCAATCCTGCCATTGATTTTTGTAGCCCTCCCATTAACATGGTACTTCACATACCATCCCTCTATCATTCCTCGGAGGTGAAGACATAGTTTTAGAGTGTAAATAATTAGACCTTCAAAATCCAAGGTGACAAATCTTCCACACCTCCAACCACCATGAATCAGGACCCATAAATCAGGGCTTCTTTTGGAGATATGTTTATGAGAAGACACATTTACAGAATGAAACCATTTTGTGTTTCTCTTTCTTCCCTTTGCCTCCTTCTGCCTCCTTGTGCATATTTGGCTTTGGATGTGAGCCGGTTAGAATGGAGTGACTATTTAATTTGGAGATTTCGTACAGAGTGGGGAGGGTGCTCTCATGCTAGGCAAATTTAACCTGGCAAACAAGGGCGCACACTCGTTCTAGCTCGGGATCCTCAACGCCTTACATCAGGTGTGCAGCTCTGCGCTTCAGTAGTTCACAAAAAACTTTCCCGTGGGTTGCTCGATATTGCCAAAGAGACAATGCAATAAAAGGTCATGAACTTGATACTTTCAGTGGCTACCTTTTGGGGTGCTTACTTCATGTTCCTAAATGTCTACAGTGATGAGTAAGAACACTGATTGCTTCTAACCACCTGGCAGGTGGGTCAACCACTCTGTGTCTCCACCTTTGAGAGATGTAAATCACTGGTACAGGGCTGCATTCAAAGGGCTGAGCTATGGGGTACCAAGTTCTTTATACACACACAATACCACACAATCCCTTCAGGAGCCCCTCTGAGCAGATGTCATTATCCCAATTTTTCAGATGGGAACAGTGAGGCTCACAAAGATAAGCTTTCTTGAGGCCGCAGAACTAGTAGAAATTCTCTATTCAAATTCAAGCCTGTCTGACCTAAGTCCTCACCCTCAGCTAGTTTACTGACTCACTTCATAACTCCTAAACTACTGTTGGCTGAACAAAAGTTAAAATGCTTTGTCTAACCTAGATGTACATACTTATTCATTTACTCATTTGCCAATTGAACATCAATTAGATATTTCATATATGTATTTATTTGCTGTTGATTTATAACACACTTGTCTTCTTTCAGAAAGATTTATTTTATACAAACACATGCATTTTAAAGGTATGTTTCTAAAAAATCAGGAAAAGGAGAAATAAAAGTAGGGAAAAATAAGATAAAGCCCAGGATGAAATCAGTATTCAAAATGTGAACAAGCTTTTTGGGCATATTCACTGTAGCTGACAGCATTTAGGTATTGGGAATTTAGAAATAAAATGAGAAATTCCCTTTTTCTCATAAACTCAGATTCTAATGAAGGAAATAAATACATAAACAATCACAGGGAACTAGGGAAAATTGAAAAAAAAATAAACAAGATCCAGTGAGAGCATGTAAGGAGGACATAATCATCGTATCTGCATAATGTTCATCAAAATATGATATTGTCCTAGCTTATGTGTTTGTTGTTTGTGTTCCTCTTCTAGAACGTAAGCTATGAGAGATCTGTTATCTTGTTTATAGCTGTATCTCTTCTGCCTACAACCCTACCTGCTACATTAGGGGTTTTCAATGAATAGGTGAATGAATGAGGCTCAGTGAGGATAAAAAAGTGTTCTCTTTTGCACAACTTATCATTTGGAGAACTAATCCAGTTCTATTGGTCTCCCCCAGATCTTGGAGGGGACCTGCTCATGTAATCGTATCATGTAAACATTGAAACTGGGTAAAGATTCAAAAATACTTCATGGAGAATGGGTTAGCGAGCAAATACCAACCCACCAGCAAAAAGGGGATGGCCATTACGAAGGTAAGAGTGGTACCTCTAGAAAAACCAGCATGTCAAGGATAAGTGGCCTGTCCAACAGGACACGTCCAGTAAGGGACCAGAGAAGTGTTTCAGTCCAACTCCCTCTGACTCCACAGCATCTTCTACAATTCTGCGGTGTAGACATGAAATTTAGCAGGAGATCCAAGAAAATAGCTCGATAAAGAGAGAGTGCAAAGGAAGAAATATGAATCAATTCACTTGAAGGGAAAAAAAGATTTCGGACACAGAAAAAATTGCTGTACATTGATCAGGCACCATTAAAATTCAGGCAGACAGACCGATGGCCTTAGCGTTTGGAAAATTTACTAGTTTGCAGTTCTTTCTTTTTTTGTTCACATGTGCTTATGTGTTTGGTAAATGGGTTTGAGAATTAGGAAAGTTAGTGAAGTTCTAGAAATCCCATATTCTGAACCCAGGCTTTTCAGCTGTTAACAGAAAGACGAAGCAGTAATTTCCTTCCTCGAGGTTTTGGCCTCCAGCAGTTGGTTACTTACTCCTAAAGCTCTCTTTGGCTAAGTCTGCATTTTCAGGGCTCTGGACAAAATCAGGAGGCCTGTTCCAGTCCCAACTCTGCATCTTATTTTTGCCTCATCTCTTTGGTCTCTCTTCCTTATTTTCTGAAATTGGAAGTTGGGATGCAAAGCAGAACATTTGCATAAAGCTTTGGAGTTGGAAAACCCCTTGTATATCAGCTTGTTTTAAGGCAATGCTATTTATCTGCGAGCTCTTACAGGTCTTTCACAGATCAAACAAAGTCATGAATATGTAAATACTCTGGTAATTGCCAATTGCAGTAGTATAAAAGGATCAACTTTCTTCGTACTAATAGTATTTTTACATAGACCTGGTAGTCTGTTTTCAAGGGAGGTTAAAAGCCTTTTCCTAGGAGACAGGTTAAGACAGAAGTAGAGGCAAAAAGCCTATCAGTCTTTTTTAAGCCGTTCTATAATAAACTCTGCAATTAAGAATAAAATAAGATGAAATGAAATGAAATGAAACAAAATACACAAAATACAACAAAATAAATAAAACAAAACAAAATAAACAAAACAAAATAATAAAATAAAATAAAATAAAATAGAAGACATGGTTTCTCTTATGTGGATAAGAAGACAGAATTGGACCCAGAAAACTGTAACAAAAAGCAATACAGTAAATAAGGATGTATAAGTAAAAGGAAGAGTGGACAAGTGGCCTCAGGCTCCTTATGTTGTACGAGAGGCCACACCTGGTGGGGTGGAGGCAGAGGCAAGGTTGCCAACTCAAGTGCCTACAATGGACCTGTCTCCAGAAGCCACCTGATGTCAGGAAATGGGGAGTTCAGGCAGGGTGGGGGCGGGGGCGGGGGCAGTGGGAGGAAGCTGGGCAGCTGCAGTGCATGTGCACTTGGCCTCTATTCAGCTCCAGCTGATGTGCGCCCTGCACAATCTGTGTAGAATATAGGTTGTCTGTCTTGTAAAAAGATGCCAGAAATCTGTATTATAATTTTTTAAATTTCTTGAGTTTTAAATGCCAGTAAGTGAGTTAAAAATACAAGTCTGGGGAGTTAAAAAATATCATGCCTAGTCTGAATATTTGGCAGTTTTCCATTTTTGGACTAGACAATCTCTGACTTCCTTCAGTGTTCTGCCATCCTGAGATGCTATGGGATGCACACTGATATAGAAGTACCTCCTGAAAACAGATCAGTAGGTCACGGGGTAATGCTGCATAGTAATAATTACAGCAGTAACATTATCTTATACGCATGTGACTACCACTTGCAAACCACTTAGGTACCCATGTTGTCGTGTAACCTTCACAGCAGCCCTATGCACTAAGCCAGATACTGGAGAACTGAAATCTAAAGGAGGTTAAAGCACTGGTGTGAGCCCATGGCAGGTCACCTGCAAAATCAGTACTGAAGGATCATGTCTCAGATGATATGGATGAGTATTTTCCCACGAGGATGACAGACACAGCAGGGACCACTTTCGCTGCTGACATCTGGGCATCCTGTGGACAAGGAGCTCGCTAGCAGGAAGGATGATGGGTGAGACGCCACTGCTCACTGGTTGGCAGGTTGGAGAGAAATGGGTAACTTCCGGTGTTGCCCACCTGAAGCTCCCAAGCCTAGAGAGGGGCCTTGTTAGGGTGACAAACCTGACCTTCCCAAGGGCCTGAGGAGGCCAGTAGCAGTGCTTGCAAAATCAGATTTTAAGGGGTTCACTGGCATAGCCATCAACTAATTATAATGAACTGTCGTCACTGAGCTGGGCAGGATATTGGTTCTCTAGCTGCTGGGTAGTGGGAGGCCTGAGGACCCTGGGGGAGTGGTCAGAGCATATGGGATGGTGTGGTGGGCATCTGAGATGCTCAGGCCGGCAGCCATTTGCCAAAGAACATGAACATGTTTCTTTCTCTGAGCAACCAGTAAGCCTGTAGCAGAGCATCCAGCCCTAGCTATAAAGCACAATGTTTTAAGTAAAAAGGTTCAAAGTGTTTAGTGATGTAAGACTTCCCAGAGGAAATGGCCAGAACTCCTGTTTTGCGGAGTTTTTCATTTTATTTAATTTTTCACTACTAGGAATCATTTTGATTGACAGGGCATGGGCTCTCTAAATCCATATGGAAACCTAAAGGAACAAATCCACGAATTTTAAGTCTTGCAAAGGATTCTAGGCAGGGTGATTGCGTGATCTGGTTTGCCCTGGATGGTCCCAACACCTGGATTCTTCTTTCAGTCTTAGGAATGTCATGGCAAAGATGATAAATTTTGTGGTTGAACTACCTCTCAGTGTTGTCTGGACAGTAGAAAAATGGGAAAGCAATGAAAATGAGAGGTAAGACAAGGCTGTGAAAGCTTGGCTGACGTGATCATGACTTGATATGACCAAGTAGACATGAACATGACGTATGAAAGTAGAAATGGCCTCGAGAGAGGGAGTCTAGGAAGGATGCTCATTATTTTGTGAAATACACCAAAGATAGTTTCTGTAGAAGTTGAAACCAAGGGGCAAACAATGCCAATCATTAGAGTAGAGTACATTTAACCAGTGCCAGCTGAGTTCTGGGATCTTTTTGAAGAAGCTAGATTATAATTAGATTTCACCCTTACACCAACTGTCTCAGGCAGATGAAGTAATCTCAAGTTAAAAATAAGAAACTCTGGGTCTCAGAGAGGTTCAATGACTGAACAAAGACACAGAGCATGAATGAAGTGGTAAAAACACAGGCTTTACAGCCAGCCTGCCGAGATGTGAATCGTGGCCCTGATACACACAAGCTATTAACATCCTTTTCGAGAAGAGATTTCCTAACAGTAAGATGAGAGTACCAAAAAAAGCAGGGGTGGGAAAGCAGAAAAGGAAAGTTAATTTACTCCTAGGACAGTAAAACTTTCTGTTAATCAACATATGCTGAGTTCCAACCACACACTCAGAAGATAGCTCTCCAGAGAATTACGATGACATGGATTTCCACCGGATCCTGTGATCAATGGTTGGAGGGGAGGAATCGATGTCCCAGGCACTCTGGCATAGTCAGAGGCACCCAAAGGCCTGAGCTAGATGCTCTGAGGTAGACTCCTGTCTTTGCCCATCACCAGTCACATGGCAGAGGCTAGTTGCTCACCCATTCAGAACCTCTATGTCCTCACATGTCATCTGGAGCTGGAAATAAAGCCAAACCCGTGAAACTGTGAAAATGGAATGAAATAATGTACAAAGTATTCTGCACATTGTAAAAAGGATATTCTAAAATAAGCTATTATTCTTGCAGAAAGAAATGAGAGGAAATTAAGCAAGAGATGTTAAGAGTGACAAGTGTCCAAGGGAAGCTGAATTCCTAGAATGCTATAGTTTCTCAGTGGATTTACAGCCTCTCGGTGCTTATGTCCACCACCCACCTCTCTTCGTGTGCTTCCTTTTTTGTTCTCTTTTTAACTGAGAAACTTTACTTCCTTATTCCCTTTAATTGTTTCACAGGTCATTGCTCTTTAGGGATAGGGGCTATTTCTGCTATTCTGTTTCCTTTTCAATCAACCATGTAATAATTTTTCCATATCTGGCATGCTTACTCTGGAATGGGAGACAGCAAACTGTGTATCTCTGGGAGCTGGGTAGAAGTCACTTGCCTAGATTTAAATCTCTAATAACATTTTTAATACTTAGTATTAACCAGGTCCATAAAGATGTCTGAAATAATGACCATCCCTTCTGTATGAACGGTGACATCCATTTTAGAATTTGTGGATGGCCTGAAATACTTTGCAGAGTGTTAAAGACAGAAACAGTTAGTGGTTTGGTCACGTGATTGTGAGAACCTGCACTCGTATGCATATGTGTGTTTGGATGGAGTCTTCCTGAAAGGAAATGTTTCCTTGTCTGTCTCCTTAGAAACAGTCACATCAGATGATACCAAGCACCACTTCTCAGAGTTTTTATCTTCGTAATAGAATAAGAGAGATTCCGTTGGTTGTTGTTATTAAAATTCACTTGCAGCTTCACTAAGATAATAAACCCCAAGGGGCTATGTGTTGTCAAAATCGGCACGTGTTTTTCTCAGCTGCAATCCCTTTCATTCCCAAGCTATGTGGGTAAATGCCGGAAAGGTTGGAGGGAAGAAGAAAAGTTTTGATCAGAGAAGAAAAAGACTCTTTTCCAAAGGCCATAAAGGAAGAAGAAAACAGTGGGTGTGCCACCCTCTGTGAACTAAGTACTAATCGGTCACCCAGAGCCATCTGTCCTTATTAATAACAACTGCGTACTCTACTGAACACGCATCGCCACCATGGACCTGACTAACCACGGAGCGAGCATCGTTCCATTTCATTCTTAACATCACAGGAAGTTTAGCCGTTCCCTTAAGGCCATGCTCTCGTAACTGAAGATTCTGGCCACTGACTGGGCAGGTAACGGTGCTCGACGCTGTGGTTCTCTATTAGAGAATCCACGCGCCCACAGGGATAAACCACACTCTAAGACATGGACGAAGACTTGGATTTCCATGCATCTCACACCTCTCTGGTCTCCTCTCAGTTCATGGAATACACCTCCGTCTTTCCCACCTTAGAACCTTTGCGTATCTGTGCTTTTTGCATGAAAAGCTTCCTCCTCCTGACCTGTTGAGTGGTTCGCTCCTTCTCATCATTCAGAGCACACCTCCATTAAAGGAGAGAATCCTTTACCAATCATCTATATGCAGCGGATTTCTTACTCTCCGTTATCGGAACTTGCCTTTTTCTCACTTCATGTGTAACGATCTGCAATTAGTTTGTTATTGCCTGTTTTCCTCCTACACAAATGTCAGCTCCGTGAGAGTGGTGGAGACAACGTTTGTCCCAGGAGAGTGCCCAACAGACGGCCCCGTGGAGCCCGTTACGCTCGTGTGCATGCCTCCACCCAGAGGGCTCTCACTGGCAACAGCCAGCATCTGCATCTCTCTTCAGAGGGCAAGCCCAGGCTGCTGGGGTCCTGCTGGATTTGCCTGTGCCCCATGATGAAGAACTGAAGACTAGGAATTTACATGGCCTTAGCCAACATCCCAAGGAGTGAAGCAGTGGGTGTAACTACTCTAGCCCCTTGTCCGTGGATCAGGATGACTCTGAGATGTGACCTAGACCATCTGCAGAAGCGAGGAAAGGTCCCCTGCCTGGGACCTTCCTTGCTTATTTTCTTCATTGTATCCATAGGAGTACTGTATCCTTGATGGGCTTCCATCTTGCCCTGTCCTACTTCCCCAATCCCCCCCACACAGTGTTTTCCAGGAACAAATGTTAATGAGTGACTCCTCACGTTCATACACATCCTGTGCTAGAATCGGATTCTAGGGAAGTCACCCTAAGATGGCGAGCTCGTTGGATACATTCATTAAAGCAATTCTCGATTTTCACACATTTGCTTTTCACATTGACACCCTTCAACGACCTGGTGAGTGGAATTCAGACACACTCTGGAGCACCAGCAGCCGCTGCAGCCGTGCTTGTGCAATTATTTCAATGTTTTATTGCAATTTGCCCTAATCTTTTATAAAGATGAGTGGGAAAACGGAAAAATGAGACACTAGCAGTTAAACAACTGAGACTCAGTGAGCTAAAAGCAGGGAACTGGGGATTCTATTAGAATGCTTGATGGACTGAAGCTGGGCATCTGGGTGTTCAATGTGAAGAACATGCACCAAATTAACAAATGTACAGGAAATTTGAGACATAGATCATCCAGGATATTACCGAGAGATGAGGCTTATTGAAAGATATGGAGCGACTCTTCTATGAAAAGTGGGCCCAAACCCTTCCAAAGGCAGGAACATTCATGGAACCAAAGAGCAGTTCTCAGAGATGCGTTTGCTCTGTGTTCCTCTGTCAAGAGGAGAAACAGTCCTGCACTCCATCTCACCTGACCAAGGTTTCAAGAAATCTCGTAAAATCCTATGAAAGCCTCTGTCACAATCTGATGCCGAATTCCCTACTTGGTCTCTTGCAAAATCACCACCAGCCAGTCCTTCTCCTGTGTTATAAAATCCATTTCTTCTGTTTCCCAAATGTTACTTGAAATAAGTTGAAAAACTTAGGTTTCTAAGGCAAGAAATGATATAAGAACATGAGTCCTACTGCTTGCATGTTCAAACTAACCGTTAATGTTTTAATAACCATTGTATAATTAAATATTTTCATAATGCTTTTGGGATCTGTGGAACTTCTTTGTATCACTTGTAAAGTTCTGTTTTATTCAGTTCTATTCATTCAGCTTATGTATGTTTTTATTTTCTTCTCAAATTAATGTATTATGCATGACAGAAGAAAAGTCCCCCAATCTGATGAAATAATCCCAATCGCAGCTCTGCCACTAGTTATGGACCCTGGAAGCTGAGCTTTCTGAGCCTCAGTTTATGCATCTGCCATAGGGCTGTGGTGACGATTAATTTAGAGAACTCAGACAAAGCACATAGAATCTTTATTCTCTTCCCTCCTCACCATCACAAAACAGTTGGTTTGCATGATTTTGCAAACAATTTGACTGTCTTGGCTTAAAGACCAAGTCTGAACTCCTTGGCTTCACACACTACGTCCCACATGATCTGTTCAAGAGTCAGAATTTCCTGGAAAGACTGACTGGCCTCACTCATGTCACCTGCCCACTCCTTGGCCCGGGGAGAGAAGGGAACCATGAGTGACAGTCCTCCTAAAACTACTGCCGGTGGGATAAGATAGTCCCCAAAGCAAAATTAAGGTGCCACTACTAGAAATAAAGGGAAAGGACATTGGAAAGGCTAAATAAGAGATGTTCTCTGCTGCAAACCAGAAAAGGACAATATGGCCCACCCCCAGTCCAGCAAAAGTTACAGGGTCAACACAATGCCAAAACACGTGTTTCTGTCCTCTCACTGCATTCGGTAAAGCCCAAGTTCAAGTCCCTCCTGGTTTAACAGGATTGGTTCTGGCTGAACTTTGGGCTTGAACCTTGTTTTCCTATTATTAGCTATGTATCTTTGGGCATGTACTACACGTCTTAGCCTCAGTCTCTCCACTGGTAGAGAAAGTCTAGCACCTGGCCATAGTATTAAGTGAGAAAATCAAAGCAAAACTTCTGTACACAACAGTCTCCCCTCAATTGTTAGTGTATCTAGCCCTGGCTTGACTTCCATAGTACTCTAAAGTTATTTGATGTCCTATTGCCTCAGAATAGGATGCCACCCTGTGTAAAGCAGGGAACACACCCCATACACCTCCTACCTCCCACTGCTGCAACAGCTGGGGTCAGAGAGGGTGCCTCCTGAGCTTGGGGGCAGACAGCTCCATCAGTCAACCACGGGAGTCCAGAAAGACACAAAGTGACCACATTAGTGATCAGGCCTCCTTGTTCCCCACAGAGCTCCAGGGCCAAGTGTAAAGTCTGAAACACAGCGGGCACCCACATCATTGGTTGAACAATGAACCGATTGGCTGGAGATGAGCAAGAACAGACAAGTCCTGAAGACAAGAACAGGAATTAGTAGACCCAAAAAAACCACATGGGAGCAGCTGAAGATAAAGAGGAGGGCTCTGGAGGAGAAATGGGATGGCAGCTGCATAGTGTGGAGGTCACTCAAGTCAGGAGTTCAGGTTCATCTTAGTATGCTCGGTGTCCTCTCTTCCCTTCTCATTTAAGCATCACATGGAGCTGGGGACATTACATTCTTGGAATGGCAGAGTGGATGGTGGCTTTTCAGTGTCTGGAGATTCCAGCCCTCTTCATCACCCAAGGCAGACCCACTCACACTGCTGAGAGGAACCAGCCCTGCAGAGCACGCAACAAATGGCCAACTAATCAACTGTCTTAAAAATTAGAGCTTGAACTACAGATAAATTGATCCGCTGGCTTTATGCAGGTAGTTGAGGACATTCCCCTCAACCAGAACTGCTTGGCTGCCCTGCCACCTTAGAAAGTGACTCGCTGGCTCTCTGCCTCCCTCTGGGATGGGCAGACCCACGGCTAGCGCATTTTCTCTAGACTTAAGATTGAATGTGGACAAGGGAAAAGGTTGGGAAGCTGCTAAGCATTAAAATTTTGGCCTAACTTTCTAATGGTCCAGCTAACTTTTAATTAATACCAGGAAAAAGGGGGGCAGGGAGCTGTGTCATCACTTCATTCAGAGTCAGTCGTCATTTAGTTATTAATGCTTACTTTTTATTACACCGAAAACTCCCAAGAAGTATTCTGACATTATTTACCCTGCTTTGTAATTAGACTTAGCAAGACCTGCATCTTTTCACACGACTGTGTTCAGGAAATGCCTGCCACCATTTTGAAGGCTTCCACCCTTGGGAAACCTATAATTATAACTTTTACTGGATTATGCTGCTATGTGTGTTTTAGATGAAAAACTCCTTTGGCTCTTTGGTCATAGTCTCTGAAAACATGTATGAAGCTATTAAGACTAAAGAAGAAAAGGCTGGGCACCTCGATTCCTTTTATGATGCCAACTTAGTGTGATCACAGGTCTGCACTGTAAGGAAAATGCTCTGCCACCTACAAGTCCGAGCTATAGTGGGCTAAATGCCGCCCCTCCATACACACCTGCTATGCCCAGGTCTAACCCTTGGAATCTGTGAATGTGACCTTATCCACAAAAAGGGCCTTTGCAGATGTAATTAAGTTCAGTACTTCAAGATGAGATCATCTAAGACTATCAGTGTGGGCCCTATAGCCAATGACAAGTCCTTATAAGAGACACCCAGAGGGAGACACAGGGAGAAGAGGAGAAGGCCACGTGAAGATGGAGGCAGAGACTAGAGTTAGGTAGCCACAGCCAAGGAACGCCTGGAGCCTCCAGACCCGGAAGAGCCAATGAAGGGTCCTTCCCTAGACCCCTCAGAGCATGCGTGGCCCTGCTGACACCTTGAGGTAGACTTCCAGCCTGCGGAACTGTGACAGAAGCAATTTCTATTGTTTTAAGTCATCCAGTAACTTGTCACAGCAGCCCTAGGAAAGTGACACACCAGTTATGTGGTCCTAGGCATAGTACTTCACCTCCCTGAGCCACCTCTCTCTCACCTGTTAGATGAGGACACTAACACCTACCTGTAGGATGGTGATGGGGATTAAAACCAGTGGAATATAAACAACCTAGTGCTTACTGGGTGTTCAATAACCAGTGGTTGTAGTGATCAAGTTGTTACTAACACTATCAATTTCACAAAAATTGAAAGGAAGCAATATGCAGACACCCAAGAAGGCTTAAAGACCCTTTGTTTTCCTATATGAGAACTGGCCTATTTTTAATGCAGGGTTTAAACTACTGAAGGTTTGCATTCAGAGTTTTCTTTAATGGCCTCACCCTACATTGAGATATATGATAAATGCTAAGCTGAGTAAATATTAACCTAAAAAAGGTAGTCAAGGAAGCAGGTATAATTAAGCTGGTGTTACAGTCTATTAACCTCCTTTATAGAAAAAAAAAAAAAACAATGGTCTTTGCATTAAAGAAACTCAAGTTGAACCACAGGCTGAAAAATCTTCTGAGAATGGAGTCTGATTTGATTAGCCATTCGAGTTTATCCTCTCAGTAAACTCCAGCCTCCTTCAGACCAATGAACTCTGAATTTCAGGGGGAAATCCAATTTTTCATTTTTTCTAGCTCTCATGCCCTCTCAGGCCATTCATTTGCCTATCTTATCGCTATTACTACCCTGTATCAATTATTATTATAATTTGTTTTCTTTCTCTTATTTCCCTTACCATCTTAGTTCAGGCTCCCAAAACCTTTCCCTGGATGACAGGGGCAGTCTCCTCACTGGCCTTATTCTCCTCATTTGTGGACCCCACTACACCACTTGCGTGCAGCAGCCAGAGTGAATAACCCTTTAAAAACGGAAATCCCCTCACACTAACTTAAAGCCCCGAATGGCTTCCCATTCCACATGCAACGAAATGCAAGCATCTCATCCTGGACTCCAAAAGCAAGGGTGGCCTGGGCCCCACCCCACCGCCCCCAATCTCCATTATGGGGCCCCCTTATAATTGTTCCCCACACACTCTGAGTTCATCCCTTCCTTTGAGGCTCGCTTTCTTGTGGTCACTCTCCTGCAAGGAGACCCCTTTTCTCTCCTCTGGCTGGCCGCTTCTTGACCTTCAGCTCTCACTTCCCTGTCACCTTCTCAGGAAGGCTGGCTTTGACCATCAACCACTTTCAATTCCATCAGGCTGTTCGACTCTCTCCTTAGTGGTTATCACCATCGGAATCAGCATGTTCATTAATTGGCTCACTTGGTTTCTGTCTCCTCCTGTAAGACACACACTTCTTGAGAGAAGACACTTGGGCCATCTTGTTCACTGCTGTGTCTCCACTGCCTAAAATAGTCCCTGGCTCACCGAAGGTGGCCAAATATATGTACTGAATGTGCAATGATTATTGACTTAGAGCAGGAGTTCTCAACTGAGAGTGATTTTGTTCCCTAGGGGATATCTGTCAGTGTCTGAAGATATTTTATATTGTCACATCTAAAGTGGGGGCTATTGGCATCTAGTGAAGAGAGGCCAGGAATGCTGCTAACCAGCCTGCAATGCCCAGGACGAACCCCACAATGAGGAACTACCCAGTCTAAAAGGCTAATAGGGTCAAGGCTGAGAAACCTTGACTTCTGGTCTGCAAGTTTTCTGTAAGACACCATACAAAGTGCCAAGGACCCTACAGAAGGATTACTCAGGGCTTGACGCAAGAGCTCTGTGAGGCAAAAGGACAATAAGAACAGACAGTAACTACCACGTGTAATAACTGACTCATCCAGAGTGTGCCCGCAGCGCACGAGACACTTAGACGTAGCGCGTAACCAGTGAGGAGTTTAAGAAAGATTTTCCGGTGGTGGGGGGCAGGGGGTACCTCAGCTTTCCTCACAGTACCAGGTTTGCCTTTCCTTCCATTACCACATCCACATACTGCATGTTCTATGGTATATCTAATATTTTTCTCTACATCCATTCAGTTTTCATTTAAGTACATTTATTTTAGAAATTTGATCTCACTTGTTATATGTGATTATTGTACTTTTTCTATTGATTCACTTCTTTTTAAACAGCTTTATTGAACAGCTTACTTTACATACCATAAAATCCACCCATTTAAAGTGCACGACTGAATGACCTCCAGCGTGTTCACAGAGCTGTGTAGCAATGTTAATCACAACTAACTCGCTTTCTAAAATGTTCATCTACAAGTTCCCTGTGGACAACTTGCTGACCAGCAGTGACAGACTGTATCTCTCTGCTGGAAACACTGCTTGTCCCCCCGACTCTGAGGCACAGGATAAGGCAGGGGTGGCTAGACTTCTCCCAGGGCGTTTGGCCTGAGGTGTGAACAGACAGAAATGAGTCACAAAGGGTTAAGTCCTGAGGAGCAACAACGTCAGGCTTTGTGGTTGGTGGAGAAGCCTGGGTTCAGGAAAAGAGCCAGAAGCAAAGGCTTTGGCTTGACGTCTCAAGTGCATAGATCTCGGTGAGAAAGTCTGGCAAAGCATCACCCAAGGATGATGGTCCTCCTTCTCTGGGGGGACAATCAATCGCATAAGCAGAGCCTGTAGCAACAGGGCATGGAAGACACTCATAGGACAGAGCAACCTCCATGCACAATCCCACCCCACCTGGTCTGCCCTCTGGAGTCAAAGGTTCGCCCTTGACAGCATGTCCTCACTCTCCTCATCCTGCAGCAAGATGGTGGGTAGGTGGCAACGCCACATTCCCCAGGCCACCAAGACCCAGGTCTTAGCTGCCTCCTGCTCCATCTCTATGTCACTCCCCTGCAGGTCCAGCAAGATTTGCTTACTAGGAAATCTTGTAACTACTCCACTGAGAATACCAAAAAATTTACAAGACAAAAATAGAGCACTCAAACTTTAGATGGAAAATACTGACAGAAGTGGCGTGATTTCTACACTGGCATCATTTGGACACAGAAGGATGTCTGGTGAGAGATCAGGCCCCCTTTGGGGTAGGAGGCAGTTGTGGGAGGCAGCATGATAAGCGCCCTGTAAATACAGAGTTGGCACATGGAGCTTTCATCTCTGTTCTTCTGACACCAGACAGTCTGTTGCCATGGAAATTCTTCTTTCACTTCCCAAATACAGCCTTCCTTTCAGAAGTGCAGAACAACCAAGCCATCCTCATGTGGGAACGGAACTCGGTCGAGTTGTTACTCTGCCCACTATAGAGAAAACCTCTCACATACGGGACTTTGAGTCCACTGACCTCATGTTAAAGTAGACTTAGAAAAAGAAGAATAGCTTCCCCTTTACTGGCAAAACCACCTCCATCAGTCTCATCTCCTCTCAGCCATCGAAAGGATTCATGATGTCTCATTTGCCTGAAAGAATCCGGCTCCAACTCAGCGTCTGTCTGGCATGTTTCTGTGTCTGGGGAAAGATGCTCTTGAGATGTTCAGAGCCATTTGGATATTAGGAAGGCATCTGGTTGTCTCCAAAAAAAATATTCATTTGGTAACATCAAGTATGACTGCTAGTCCCCAGGCAACGCTCAAGGTGTCACAGAAAACACAAAGGCAAACTCAGTTCAGCTCCTGTTCTAATGGGTTTACACACCAATGACACCGACAAACTTTTTCAACTGGGTTCCCAGTTAGCAAAGTGCTTTCTACAGATTTTCTATTTGGTTTCACAAGATGCCTACAGTAGGCGATACTGCCATTAGAGCCACCTTCCCCGTGAGCCTGGGAGGAGTCAACTCCCTGCTCATAACACACTGTACATCCTCAGAAACATGGTGGCTGGTAGCACAGGATCAGGGCCATATGACATGACTGCCAGGTAGCTTTGGGATGTACATTAGAAAAAGCCACATGTGTTTCAGAAGAAATCAGATGACTTCATGGAGGAGGCAGCATGTGATAAACTAGAGGTTCAAAAGCGAAAATCAGGAGTGAGATTCCTGAACAGGGAATATTTCCTAGGCTGGCTTCTCCGGCACTGGGTAAGGAAGAAGCTGCCATAAAGGCTTTTCACATTCTTACATCGATGCTTTACATTTATACCGTGATGATTAAGTGAGTTTATCCAATAAAGTACTTAGTACTATAACCAAGTAAAATAAATGTTAAAGTGTCACCTATAGATGGATCTTCTCTTCTGACTAGAAAATATTAACGAGCACTGAATTTCTTCCCATATTTGTCAATATTTATCTCTTACGAGGAAAAAAACTATACTTAGGAATCAGTGACTGGTTTGACCTACATTTTATTTAGTTGCTTTACTTATTGGCCAGAGAACGGACTTTATAAGATCAAGACAGTGAGCTGGTTCATATAATCTTGCATAATCTATAAAGAGATGATCAGCTTCTGCCACCCCGGATCACAAACACAATCGCAAGGGCTACTTTTCAGCCATCACAAATCCTAAGCACATTACTACCATTAATTCATGTCAACAAACTACATCGAGTGTTTCAACGTCTATATTATTGCCTTAGCAGAGAATAACTCATACTTATGGAATTCTTAAAACCTGACATATCTGCAAGATGAAAATGCTCTTCTAGTTCACCAAAGGGAAAGAGAGGGCTTCATGCCTCATAAATAAGATGCAAATGTCATACCAATTTGCTGTTCCCTGTCACTCCCCTTTTGGAACCCAATGAGTATAGAAGAACAATGACACTGCAGGCACAGAAACACACACACACACACACACACACACATACAGTTAATGTTAACCATGCCACGTTAGCAATCACAGCCGTGGGACAAAAAGCCATGAGCACCACAGACACTAGTGCTCAGTGAGGTCACCTGCCTCCTGACACCAGGACACCTCTGTCCTCAAAGGCTATGAAAAACAGCTCAATGGCTCATGTCTGTGGAAAAGTTACACTTCAGAGGTTATTGATTTTTTTTCTACAATTTATAGAGTTCTCCAGAAGCTTGCTAGTAAGAATTAGGGGCTAATCCCCTTGGGGCATAAAAAAAGGTTTTCATGATCTGGTTTCCTCTTGGATACAGCCTACCAGAAGCATCACTGCTGAAGAACTTCTCAGAAAAATCCTGACAATGTCAGCCAGTACCAGCTAACAAAGAAAGAGAAGGGGTCCCTGTGATAGAAGATTTGACCTTCGTGGTAGAGATACTGACCCTTTGCAAACCACCTGTCTCATGTTTAGAAATAGTATCCTGTAATGATTCAGACCATGACTATAAGACCGGACTGCCTGAGTTCAAATATATTGGATTTTCAACTTAATGGCAGTGTGATTTGGGGCAAGCCACTTGCCCTCTCTGTGCTTCATTTTCCTCATCTATAGAAAAAAACTTATTACAAGGCTCAAATGAGTAAATTTAATAAAGCACTTATAACTAAGTGAAATGACTGTTTAAAATTTAAGCCGTTTAGAAACTCAGAAGATTGGGTAATATATTCTAAGGCATTTCCAGTAGGAACAAAAAAAAAGATGCATGTAAACGTTTTTATTTGGTTTTGTTTTACATAAAAGAGTAAGCACCACTTAAGTAGAAAATTAGTTGTTTAACTAAATAAACAAACAATAATTAGTGCATTCTTAATATACTCCAGGCGCTGTTCTAAGGCTGGGCATATAACAGAGTTAAAAAATAAAAGCAAAACCAAAATGATAACCATTTCTGCTTTCATGGAGCTTACATACATGGGGGGAAATGTATAATACTCATGATAAATAAGAAAAGTGGCCCAAACTATCCTCTAAACTGTTGAACCATCCATGAACTTTACCCCACAGCCTAGGATGGCGGGCAGGAGTTTTGGATCGAGGGGATACAGTAGAGATGTCGGCAGCCACAGGCTTTAATGTTTAAGAAAAAAATAAAATAATGAGGCAGTAAAGATTAACCTCTGAAGACCACAGGTCAGTCATTTGTTCAGAAAATGTTAGTTGAGCCCCTACTATGTGTCTGTATTTTGCATGGGCACTGGGTATGCAGCAGTGAACACACGGAGGATGTATAATACTCAAGATAAAAAGGAAAATGAATGGCATATTGAGAGTATACAGGGCTAGAGAGAAGCAGCAATACAGTCACCTTTCTTTCCAGAGCTCAGAGTAAGGCAAGACAGCACACACACACTGTCACAATATTTAACACCTGAATCAGTTTAGCAGCTTAGAAAGCCCTACCTTGATCCTCAAATGGCCCCATGGAAACACATATTGTCATCTCCATTTTAAATATGGAAACACATCCAAAGACTAAGTAAAAAAAGTCAGAAGGTAAAACCATTTTAGACATCATTATAATGGAAAATTGACAGCCCAAGCTATTTTTATAGTAAAAGTATTGACCTCCTGGCTCTTCTGGAGCTGAGAAAATAAGGCATTTTAAAAATGAGGCAAAAGCAGCAATTTCGCCCATACATAACTTGAGCATGAAGACAAACAGAACTCAAGGCAGGTGTGACGGGGATGTGTGAAAGACAGCACATCCCCACGCATCACCAGCTATGAGGGGGTGGCAGTAAAGGACCCCAATTCCCAATCACCAGCCTTGGCATCACTGCCCAAGGGACAGTGGTGAGGGTTTCAGTCCCTGCTGATGAGACAACAGCAGGAGAGGGCGTTGGGAGAAGTTTAAGGGAAAGCATCACACCCTCTATTTTATGCCAGGCCTTGGGAGCCCATCACATCACTCCGACAGGTTTCCATGGGTAACGCCACCTGCGAGATAATGATTTGTGCACATGCAGAGATGAGAAAGTGGAGACTTGGAGACATGTTGCGGCTTTCTCGTTTGCACAGACCTCTGTCACTTGACAGCAGTGGCTCTGCGGGGTGTATGCAGGGCACCCTGGTTCAGGAAACACTCGGGGACTGACCACGCATCGAGTTCAGAGGAAGCAAGAAGCTGTCTGGGTCACCTCCACAGCACCCAGAGCCTTCTCTAAAGTGTCATATTCTCACGAAAGCCCGGGAACCACCCAAGCAGATGGGGAGATATTTTTCATGGAGCCAAATACCATCAAAGGAACAAGTCTCCCCTCGGTATTGTGGTTATATCCATCCATTGTTTCCACGTAATGACAATAGAGGGCATGAATCACCAAGGAATCCAGTTTTGAGGAGGAAGGGGGAGGTAGGGATCAGGGAAGTGGTGTTTGGGTTTGTCTATAGCTCCAATTTCCTTTCATGAATATTTCATTTAAATCCTGTATTAATCATTAAGTAGTAATGACTGCCTCTTCTCCCCTGCACTCAATCTCTGTCACTCAAGCATCCTTTGCTGTCTCCCTCCTTCTTCCTCTTTTCTCTATTTCCCTATCCGTTCTTTATGCCCCACCTGCCTCTGCTTCCCTTTCTGCGTTTCTCTCTCTCCCTTTTCTCTTCTCTACCCTACATACTCTTCTCCTCTCTCCCTCTTCTTCTCCCTCACACACACACCTTTCTCTTCTGCTCCATCACCTCACCTTTGGAATCTGAGAAGTATCCAAATCCACTGATTACTCAGCCCCATGTCACATATGACAAAGCCCACTATAAAAGATGCATGGGGTAGAGGATGCCCTGGTTCCAAGAAGCCAGGAACCAAAAAAGGCACTCTGAAAAATGTTTATAAATACAGCAGGGTCCGGGGCCTGAAGATTCCACCATCCTCAGATCATTAATAACCCAGCAGGCAGCCCACACAGGAACACGGCACAGACACACAATGCGTTTTATAGGAGATGACCATGCGCTCTGCCTCTGTGATTCCGCTAGGGTGGGAAGGGCCCTCAAACCTTCCATTGCCTTGGTTGGGTAGGAATCCACCTTCAAGGGTACCATTTAGAAATGGCATTTCTGCTTCACCTGGGGTATCAACTCATCTACTTCTTGTAATCTTGCAACTTTCATCTTAATTCTCCTTTCCTTGGAAGTTAACCAAAAAGGCAGTCAGAAGGGGAAGGGGCTACGTTTTATGAGTTATGATAAAGGACTGTGAAATGAAATAAAATGAAATGAAATGAAATGAAATGAAATTGATGGATTTTTTGGATTTGTGGATTGCGTTGTTTGGGAGCAATTATATAGTCTGTAAGTCATTAAGATAGGTTTGGGTTCAAATGGTCACAGAGCCAGCTTTGAGAACCAAATTTCAATAGAACAGATCCATAGAAGGGAATAATAATGATGATAATAATAATAATAATAATAATAATAATAATAATAATAATAGCCAAGGTTATTCCAATGAAACTTTAAAGAGCCTTATTTCACAGATAGAGAAATGGAGGCACAGAGAGTTAACTCACCCCTAAGGCCACCTAACAAGCAATTGCTGAAGCTGGGATTGGACCCAAGCAGTGTTTCTTGAAGTCAAAGGTTTGTTCTGCCTCTGCCTGGGTGCCAGGCAGGATAGGGCCTGGGCCACCATCGTTACACTACTCTGTGTGCTTACGTCCATGAACCAAAGAATAAACTATACAGTCATCAAGAAAAAAGTCTCTTCATCATCCCCTCGGCCAGAGTTGTCCAACAGAATTATAATCATTCCAACGTAGAATCGATATAAAAAGTTACTACTGAAGTACTTTTCAATACCCGTGCTCACACCAAGTCTCGCAGCACATGGGGTTACTGACAAGCCACAGCAGAAATGCTCAGCGGCCACTGGCCGGCAGCCCAGGTGTAGGCCAGCGGTGTCACATAGAGAACACTGATCCCAGGGCCCCTCCAAAGACCTACTCAGTTGGAAACTCTGGGGCTAGAGCCGGGCTTTGGTATTTTTCATTAAATACCATGATGCTTCAAGGACATAGTAAGACTATAAACTCCCAGAGAGAGATTCCTTTTTTCTTACTCCTCATGTATGTCAGGTACCCCATACAGAGCCTGGACTTGGTACCGCATTCAAAACACGCTTCATGAACAAATGAGTGGGACTTGGACTTGCGGTTAGGTGTCTTGAATTCTGGTTCTGACTCTGCCACTAACCAGCTGTGTAACCAATTTATGTCAAACCTCTCTGAGCCTACTCTTCCTCATCAGCTGCAATGACATCCCAGGACCCGCTGTTCGCTTAGCTCCTGCCACCTCTGAAATGAACGACCCCTAGAATATGTGCCATGCACCTGCTACACACAGGCATAGTCCAGCAGCACATGCGCACCGGGCCAGGTCTTTGCCTCTCCTCCATCTATAACCCACCACCTCAGACCCCCAATCTCAGGGTACCCATTGCACTGCTCTCACTTGACGTATGCGATCACCATGTTGGTGATATCTCTACAGCCACAGGATGTTTAAATTGCATCTTTAGGTATTAATGTGACATTTTTGAGCTGTTTCACATGTAGCTCCTAAGAGGATGGCACTGGCTTGGCATGCTCAGCAGCTACTCTAATAACAGGGGAACAGTGGCATGCCGTAGTTTATGGCATGGGGACAAGTGCAGCCCTGTGAGCTGCAGCTTTTGCTTCAAAGCGGGCAGGTGGGGACAGGAAGGCATGGGAAGTTGGGGGAGACGCTTTTTCCACGTGAATGTCACCAGCATCTGTGGTTTTGCGAAGACACAAGAAGAAACACTGTGACTCTTTGATTGAGTCCAGGAGCCAGAAATGTTGGGGAGTTCATTTATTAATATATTTGACCACCAGAAGGAAGAAACGAGGGAGGAGAGATGTTGCCACAAGCCTTCAGGATAAACCCAAACCCCAAGCAAGGCATCAGCCCTTCTGTAATCTGCACTGTCAGTGCAGGCACCAGCATCGCCACCAGCACCTGGTCCTGGTCCTTGTACTCCTGGTCCTCAGCATTTCGTCCCTCAACACCTGCCCTACGCCCCAGGCCCGCGGGACTACCAGTGCTCACTATAACCTCTCCAGACCCTTTGTATTTGCATATGCTCTTCTCCCATCTTCCTCACTTAATAAATTCTACCCATTTTTTTTAACACTCCTTGGATGCCACCTCCTCTGGGAAGCACTGAGGGGCAGAGGAAGAGACAGGGGGTGGGGTAGGTGGTGGGAAAAAGACACATTTACTGAATAAAGTCTGCGTGCTTTGTGGATCAAACTGTGCCCTACTCCCAATTTATGTGTTGGAGCTTTAACTTCCAATGTGACTGTATTTGGAATTAGGACCCTTCAGGGGGTAATTAAAATTAAATGAGGTCATAAGAGTGGGCCTTAAACGAATCGGCCTGGTGTCCTTATAAAAACAGGGACTCCGGGATGCACGCAACAGAAAAGGCCCATGTGAAGACACAGAAAGAAGGCGCTGACTGCAAGCCGAGGAGAAAAGCCTCAGGAGAAACCAAACCCACCAACACCTTGATCGTGAACTTTCAACCTCCAAAGTGTGCGAACATTACTTCCTGCTGTTTAAGCCACATGTGGCATGTGGTCATGGCAGTCTTCGCAGGTTAGTACCCTGAGTGAGAGAGGTCTTTAGCCCACAGCATGGACGAGCCAAGAAGCAGGTGAGCAGCAGCCGTGGTGGAAGGTGCTCAGATGCCACCTCTGCAGGGAACCTGCTGGGAGCAGCACCACGAGGACCTCCGTGTGCTCACACCACGGCCGCGCACCCCTAGCTGCCCCAGCTAAGGACTGAGCGCAGCAGGAAGACTAGAGCCAGCCACCGGCACCCAGCACAGGGCCCTCTGGTCCTCAGGCTTCGCTGGCTGGAGACTCATCAGAGCTGAGTGGGCTCTGGGCCCCTCCGACCTCTTCTCCTTCCCTCTGCTTCCCAGGTCG
The DNA here is from genome assembly GCA_004027375.1 of Macroglossus sobrinus. NCBI lineage: Eukaryota > Metazoa > Chordata > Mammalia > Chiroptera > Pteropodidae > Macroglossus > Macroglossus sobrinus. The sequence goes on from PVKZ01002190.1 coordinate 33,512, forward strand.
AGTCCATGTCGTCATCTGAGCCTCTCTCCACCCACCCTGCTCTCTCTGCTTTCACCCCCGGCACAGCGCATGCCCGTTTAACTTAGTCTTGGCAGCTGCTTTCCCGAGAAGCCGAGGTGATGGCATGTGGGGAGGGGCACCCACTGCGTGCTGCCCACTGTAGAATCATTACTTATCTATGCTGCCCTGGCTACCTGGAGAGGACGGGGTACATGTATGTGCATGTGTGTGCATGTGCGTGCATGTGAGATTTTTACTGTGGTAAAATTAACGTCACATAAAGCCTAATGTCTTAACCAGTACGCAGCTCGATGCACCACACACAGTCACAATGCAGTGTGGCCAACCCCACCACCCAAGCCCAGGCCGCTTCTCATTCCACGAAGCAGAAGCTGTACATCCCAGCTCCCAGCAACTGCATTCTGCTTTCTGTCCGTGTGAATCTGACACTCTAGGTGCGAGAGGATCAAGTTTTCGTCCCGTTATCCAGAGCGAGAGACAAAGCATGGCGAAGGTGGGGTAAAAGGGCTGGACGTGGAGCCAGAGCCACTGCACAGACAAACTTGTCTGTTGCACTGATTCCCTAGTGTCCCAGTGCCACCTGGCACTTGGCAGGCACGTGATAAACACGCGATAAACATGCAATAAACACGCACTCATCATCAGCCAATGGACACACCACACAGCTTACTGGTCACCATTTGACTTGTGGGTTAAATGGATTCAACATAAAAATGAACAGTGAGTTATCTTCTTTCCCTCTGCTTCTTTTTTCCCCTCCATCCCCTATCACTAAGGTTTGGGGTGAACTCAAGGCATAAAGCGGGCACAGGCTGGTTAACAGTGAGCAGCTTGCTGGCACTTTGCCTCCAGGCTCCCAGGCCGTGAGCCCGAGTTAACTCCCAGCAGGAATCCAAGCTTCAGGCCAGCAGCTTCCTCCTTCACCTCTAAATCAATCACTCACACTAGATGTTCTGAAACCCGCACTCTCAGTTTTCCTTTGATCATTATCTTGTCCCCAGTTATACACCCGTTCTGTGTGTCGCCCCAGCAGCAGGGGAGACAGGCTGCAGTTAGCAGACCGACTTCAGATCCCTCGAGGGGGCCTCCTGCTGATGCTCCTACTCTGCGGGACTTCAGAGGGGGGCCCCACACATTTACGAGAGAGAGACAAACTCTTCATAGTCAGGCCTGGCAGTGTTCTCTTTCAGCTTATGGCAGAGACATTCCCCGAGGAGACACAGTGATGAAGAGTATTGATTAAGGAAACTGGGCATAGACACAGTGAGCAGAAGGAGAATTTTAACTAGCACTGAGTGCCTCTGGGCTAGAGATTTCTCTCTACTGGACCTCAGTGATTTTTTAAGTGCTTTTCAGTCTTGGGGATATATTCACTTCTGGGAAGATAGACAAATAGATGGACAGATGGATGGATAGGTGGGGGGTGTGGATGGATAGATAGATAGATAGGAGAGATAAGAGGGAGCGAGAAGAAAGGAAAGGAAGTGGAGAGGGATGGAGGGATGGAGGAATAGAGAGAGAAAAAGGAAAAGGTCATAGCAAAAATGGCAAAAGAGGATTTGGATCCAGACAAGAACAGGACCTTGATTTGAATCATCATTCCACCAATTATCAGTAGATTTTATGCAGCTCCAAAATCTGCGCATTATTTCAGATATTTAACTCCTCCTCTCTCAAATTTCTCCACTGAAATTAGAGCACATTTCACCACATATCAGGGCTAAATAAAACAATATATGGAAATTGTGTCTTATATTGTCTCATAGATGCTATTAGATATAAAATAATCACGAACTACTAAAACAGTAGAGAACCTTGTTGGTTCACAGAATCATTGAAAGAAATGATACATATGCAATTACCAAATTTGCATATTCAACCAACTACTTAAAAATCTACAGTTGCATGTCTCATATCTATCTCAAAATCAACCTGTTTTAAGCTGAAAGCTTCATCCAAGTCTAAATTCTCCCCTTTCATTCCCATCTCAGTGATAGAGATTGCCATCTACCAAGTTTTTTAGGCTAGAAACCTGAGACATTCCTCACCCTCCATCTCTCTAACCTTCATGTTTAGTTTTTCACCCATAACCACCCAGTTGACTTTCAGAACACTCGAATCACCCAATTTTCAAGTCTTTATTGACCTGTTGAAGTCAAGACATGATCACCGTTTCTCTGAACCATTCTGGGGCCTTGTCACCATCCTTCCCGCTTCTACACACGTCCTCGCCCTTCCTTTTATCCAGTCTCCACGCAGCACAGAGAGTCTCTGAGCAAGTAAACGAGATCAAGCCACTTGCCCAGTCAACATCCTTCAGTGTCCCCTTTTGCACTTCAGATAAGATCCAAACAGTTTTTCATAACCAGCAAAGCCACGTCCCTGTGCCGTGGCCCCAGCCAGCTTCCCCAGTCTCATGTCCTGCTCCAACAACACCCCTTCTTCATACCCTCAAAAGCACTGTTACATCTCACTTGAGAATCTTCATTCTGATACTCTTGTTCCTCTGATCTAGCCCCTAGCCACCCCATCCCTGAGGCTGACTAATTTCCTCCCACTCTCCATCATGACTATCAGATTTTCCCCATTACTCCACTAAATCAGGCTCCAGTTATGCCCTGGCTTAGAAGTCTCTCTATTTCCTTATGAAGCCCTGTTACAGTTTGGAACTCCGTGTTTATGTATGATTGCTTGTTTAAAGTCTGTCTCCTGAATCAGATCATAATGCCAACAAGGGCAGAAAATATAATGTTTGTTTTTGCTATTCACCACTGTATCCTTAGTACTTTGTATTTTGTCGAACGAACGAGTGAATGAAGGTATAAAGTTATTGTATCTGCAAGGATGTCTAATAAAAATCAATATTAAGGTTTAATAGTTTGAATAATATTTTATTCTTTCAGATTAAACCCCCAAAATACTTAAAAAATAGAGTATCTCCAAATTAAATTTTCTAGGTCCTTGGAAACAAGTGATTCAAAGTTAAAGGGAAATTAAAAAGCCTCTCATCCAACCCTCAACCTGAAACTGGAAATATTCAAAATTTTTACCTTTATTGTAAAATGACATTCATTATGATAGGTTTTTGTTAGCAATTTTACTGTAATATTGAAATCAAAAGGTTTTTTCTTTTAAACTATTTTCCAATCATTTGTTATTTATTACTCGTAATGAAAAATATATGTAAAAACACATCTTCACTTCTCTGGCTTAGATAGCAAGCAGGATTAAATCTGTGAAGCTGAAAGCTTGGCTGTGATTTTGTATTATTATCAGCACCATTACTGTAAACAAATATTTTCTGACCAGAGACCTGTTTAATGTGAACTTCTGGATTCCTTTTGCAAATAAGGTGACTGCAGTTCAAATAAGATTGAGGATTCGTTCCCTAAGTCACACAGCTGATAAACATAACACGAACTCGAATATTCGACTTCAAAATCCACACAAAGCACAATTTTAAAAACTATGGCAAATCCCTGAAACCATCTAACAATAACCACATGGATTGCTGCCGGGTTTTGCATGTCCTAAAATTCTAAATTTTCCACCTACCCAATCGCACCTTTCCCACAGTCAGCGTTTTCTTTCTTGACAAATTCACCTTTTATTATATTTTTAGTGATTAGAAAATCAATACCTACTCCACAATTCAACCAACCAGAGGCAACACCGTTCATTTTAACAGTCCAGATAAATATTCACGCTTACAACGCCATGTCTATTATAAAGATTATCGGTAGTAACTTTTCTTTTCATGGAAAAAGCAGATACCAGTGTTCTTGCTTATTTTTAAAATCATCAAACAGCAATCAATAACCTCTCGTGAAATGTGGATCCATCATTGCTGGTTAATAATGACCAACTAATTTAAGACTTTCAAAGGAGACAAACACAATTTGTCCAAGCGGACTTCCAAACGAAGCCATTTGCAAGGTGCTTACCTTCTCTCAAAGCAGCCTTGCACATCAGCTCCACAAGGGAGAGTGGCTCAAGCCAGCGTTAAAGGCAGGCCCCCAGCTGCTGCTCCAACACATATGGTTTCCATTAACTGCGATTGTAACAGCTTTTTCAAAGGCAGCAAACGTTCCTCCCTCCACACCTAAAAACTCCTGCTTCCTCCTGGATGACAGATCCAGAAAAAAAAAGTTCGTGAATCAGAGAGCGAGGTTCTCAGTTAAAGAGCTACCCTATTGTGTCGACTTTAGACAAGTGTTTTTTTCATGACACAAATAACGTATGTTTATTGGAAACAAAAAATAGAAAACACCATTAATCACAAACAAAAATTAACTGATAACACATTAAGTGAAAGCCCACTGTTTCTAAAAATATTTTATAAAATGAAGTTATACTAATGGTTCTCACATATTGTTATATTGTCAACATCCTAATATTTTAAAGTTGCCTGATTTCCCATCGAAAGGATGTATGTTAAGGTCATCAATTCATCCCTTTTGACATTTGTATACTTTGATTGTTTCCAGTTTCCCCCTTGAGCAAGGAATGTCCCTTCTCTTAACAAGTCATTCTACAAAAATTTATTGAGTACCTACTCTGCCAGGCATATGCCACCTCGTTTTTTGCTCATATTCTAATTAATACTTTCAGATAAAATTCCCGGAAGTGGGAATGCTGCTCAAAGCATACTTTTTAGATTTTAGTCGGAACTGTCAATGCTCCCCCAAGAGGCTATACCAACATACACTTCTATTAATCCCACTTGAGAATATGTACTACACCTGACCTTCGCCAAGGAGGGTGGAGGGTCCAGCTTCAGAACAGTGCTCCATGGTGGTCCTCAGACCAGCAGCAGCAGTGTATGGGAATACAAGTTCTCAGGCCCCCATCCTTAAGATGTAACCAGCATCTCTGGTGGGTGGGACCCAGTCATGTGAGTTCTAACAAGCTCTCCACATGATTCCTCTGTCAATTATAGTCAGAGAACCATCGACTTAGAACACGAGAAATAGCGCTGTGAGTGGTGTGACCAACCGACACACACTCCCCCCAACCACTGCACCTGACATCCTTTCTCGATGAGCTTTCCTGATGCTGACTGACAGTTAACCCTTCCTCAGAGGCTTCCCAGGCTTATAAACCCAGCGCTGCAGCCAGTATGGCAAGAGACTGAACTCCAGAACTGAGGTGGGCACAGCATAAAGACAAGTGGAAGGGAGAGGACGGTGGCCTGTGGGGGACTGAGAAAAGTGGCCCTGGTGTTTCTGTGGGCAGAGTGGCGTGTGGGAAGAGCAGCGTGTGGACGGATCTTTACCTGGAAGACTGGTTTTGAAGGTCTGCCCATCTCACCTGCAGCTCTATAACCTTGGTCAACTGCTTAATGCTTTTGATTCCTCTATTCCCTCTTTTGTTTATTAGGAATAAACATTCCAACTTGCAGGTGGTTGTGAGGATTCCCATACGGTAAGCGACGTGAAATGCTTTGGACACTGTAAAGCCCTGTCCGCATTCAGGCGTGATGTTATCGTCAGAGACCCGGACTTAGAGGAAGGCTGCCTTTCCTGTGCAAGTCCCTCTTCCCCTCTCCGACCATGAAATTCACTTCTTCCCTGGAACCTTCAAAGGCCCCATTTATCAACTGTCAGAGTACAAAGCTAATGCTTTCATGGCCTCCTTTTAAGGGGTATCACTTACACTTCCCAGTTGGAATATTATCTTTCTTATCTCCGGACTGCAGAAGTGCATGGCCCACCACCTCCCTGAGTTGTATGGAAAGTTACTTAGATGAAGTACCCTAGTTACAGAGAAGGAAAGAGACTACAAAAATTCAAAACACCGTTGGGAAAATCAACATGATGTCTGGAGTTCATGGCAGGAGCTCAAGCCCTGGCCTTCTTGCTAGGATAAAGTGGGTGTCGTTAGGCATCATAAGAATAACATGGCCAAAGCAGAACTCTTGATTTTCCCCAAAAACCTGCTTTCCCTTGGATTTTCCCATCTCTGGAAGTAGCGCCATGGTTTCTTGCACCAGAAATCTGAATGCTCCTTGATGACTTTCTGTCCCTCATCTTCTAGTGCTAACTGGTCACACTGTCCTCCTGACCTTAAGTAAGTTACGTGCCCTCCCCAAGGGTCAGTTGCCTCCTCTGAGAAAACAGGAGAAAATAATATATCTTACCCCAGGCTGTTCAAGAATTTAGACAGTACCTTCTACTCCTTGACCATCTACCCTGCTAGAAGGTCCAACAGTCACTGTTGAATGTGAAGTGACACCTTTGGCACCAACTGTAGAAATATTCAAGGGCTCACGCTGCATCCCAGGTACCACACAAAAGACACGGCAAGGAAGAAGACGGGAGACCTTTGTTCTCCAGAAGCTTATAATCCATGAGGCAGGAAGGCAGAGGAAGAAACAGACAAAAGAAACAAGATGAATTTCAGTCTAGGATAGGTGCTGTCCAAGGAGGGGCTGAAAATAAGATAATTTGATAAAGAGTAGACATGTGGCTATTAGAACTGGGTGGTCAGTGATATCCCCTCTAAAGAGGTCACATTTAGGCTGGAATTTGAATGACAAGAAGAAGCCAGCCATGAAAATAGATGAGGGGACAAGACACTCCAGACTGAGGGGACAACCTCTGCGAAGACCTTTTGGCCTAAGGGAAGTTGGAAGACGTAAGGAATATCGAAAAGGTGGGCACGGCTAGAATATGGAGAATGCAAGGAGAGAGGGGAAGAGCCAAGGGGGGCGGCTGAGGCAGATCACAGGGTTTCACAAAATAAAGAGAGAAATTTGAGGGGTTTATTCTTTTTCCCAGTGACAACGGAGGCTGACAAAGGGTTTTAACCAGGAGTGTGATTTTGTTTTGTTTGCCTTTTCTAACAGACCTCTCTGAGTGCTGCGTGGGTAACGGATCGTGGGGATAACAGGAATAGAAGGGAGACCAGCAGTGGTTCAAATTAGAGAAGACAGTGGTTTGGACCCAGGTAAGGATGAAGGAGTTGGGAGAAGTGGACAATTCCAGATGTATCTTGAACACAAAGTCAAGAGGACTTGGTAACCAGTTAGACCTCGAAGGTGATAGAAGGAAAAGAACCAAAGGTAACTCAGGTTTTCTGGCATGAAAAATATGAAGCTACTTATTGGGATGGCAAAACCCAGGGAAGCAGGTTCGTAAAGGAAAATCAAGAGATCTGCTTTGGCCACGTTATCCTTGTGACACCTACAGCATCCACATGGAGATGTCAAGTTGACATTTAGGTATGTAAGTCCAGAGTTCCAGGATGTGTTCAGGACTGAAAGCAAAAATTCAAGAGTAATTGGAATCCCAGATTCCATTCAAGAGTCCATTTCTTAAATTACACATTGGTATGTTACAGATTTTGGGCTGCATGTTGGGAAAATACAGGTGGAAGACAAAGCTTCTGCCCTGAAGATACTCTCACTGCCACGGGAAAAAGAGCAAACAGAGACGTACATCGCGCCATTTGGTACATACCAGGATGGAGGTTTATGGGGTGGTAATCTGTGTGACCTTCAATCACGCTCTAGATTCCCCTGGTCCTCAGTTCCACCACTCATAAATGGGGACAACGTCACCTGTCTTGCCAACAGGACAAGAGGCACATCTCAAAGGAAATGATGTAGCTGGAAGCAAACAGAAACCAAAGATGCCTGAATTATTATCCTGCAGAGAGGGAGAAAGTTGGCATGAAGAGCTTATTCACAAATTTACCGGCAAAACACAGAGCTAAGTTCTGGCTGATAGGACTTAAATGAACCTGTCTATCTAATCACTGCAGCAGGAAATGTAATTCTTCACAAAGCCAATGTCGCTATGAGGGGATTTGCACGAGGCTTGAGATAGGACGGAAAACTTCCTCTGCCACTGCTGCAGCTGAGTGATAGCTTCTAAAATAATGGGCCTGAAGGACTCAGTGGCTGTTCCATACTAGGCCACCCTTGACACTTAGCGAAAGTTTAACCTTTACACTTTCTGCCAATGACATCACATTGTCCAATTGTGAGAGCCATGAGCCACGGAGCAGAGAGGCCCTGGGTTCAAACTCTGCACTGTCCTCTAAGAACTGCAGCATATGACAAAGTCCCTTCGCCTCAGTTTCCAGAATTCGTATATGGTTGTGTGAACCATCTCCCAGGCAACTGTGAGGATTTATCAAGGCAACGAAAGCACTAGCGTGGGACATGGCTCCTGGTTTATAATGAGTGCCCCCAAAATGGGGAGCAAGAATGGCAAATGAATTTATTCAATCTTCATTCACTCAGGGAGGCCATGAATGGGTTTTGTTGACCTGGATATTGCCAAACCCAGCAGAATGAATGTTGGTGGAATGAACAAATGGCATGCAGAATAGCTGCATGAAGTCCTTGAAGGACACAATAAGGGACCTCTGGCTAGAAATGCCTTCCTCCGTACCAGAGACCCTTTCCTGCTGAGCCCAGCTGGGGCCCTGAAGTTGGAAAAATCAATTTTATGATTTGCAATTTCAATAGCACCTTTGTTAGAGAAGACTGACAATGGCACTCAATGGAGAAAAAAAGAACAGTTCCTGTCACTATATAATTACCTCTGTTTTTTGCCTCCTCTTCAAAGGCAAGGCTTACTTTGACAAAGGGAACATTAAAACCTGCTTCTGCTCTGGCAGGTTAAAAAAATGTCATTTTTAGGTTCCTCTAACACTATCAACTCATACGGCAAATAGAATATTCATCAAAATAAATTTTCTTCACCTTGTAAAGTTGAATCACACCAAAAAGTTTGCTTGGGCTAACATATTCCGAAGTGTGATGATTAGGACACCGGATCTGTAGGATGTAAGTAGATATTACTGGGAAGAAAGGGCACCCAAGTCTGGGAAACACTAGAGTAAAACTGAAAACCAGGGTAAAAGTCAAGGAGCTCTTTGTACCGCTGAGTGGTTTTGTCTTTAACACTGCGTATTTTCAGTCCCCAACAGAAGGGGAATGGCTGCCCAGATGCACTGGGTTTCTAGAGCATCTTACAGGACTTGCCATGCCTTGAGAAATGTTGCCTGGAGTGAGAAGAATGGACCAGAGGCACTTTCCTGTCCCTCCTAGCCCAAATCATCTGTTCATTTCCTACCTTACAGAAGTCGTTTGGAAGCAACGAATAGGTTGCACATGATGGAATAGTCTGGAGACTGTCCTTTGACAGCCTCGTGACTCCACATGTCTATCCATCAGACATACTAGAAATCATCTATGCACCAGGTGCTGTGATGAACACATGGATCTGCTCTCTTGGAAAGAAGCTGCTCTCAAATCTTAGAGGTGAGAGAGAGGAGAAAGGGAGGCCAGGTCAGGATGGAGGATTTTAGAACCAGAGGAAGAGTAAGGAGGTAGAAGGGTATGAAAGAAGAGCCTGCAACAGATAGAGTTAAGAGCTGCATTTAATTACACGTATTTATTGAGAGTTTCCTATTGTGGGCTCTTTGCTAGATGTCAGGAGCACAAGAGCAAACAAGGCACTAGGCTTGTCTTTGAAGAGTTAGCTCCCCATTGGGAAAAGAGAGAATCAGATTTTGCTTTAGAAAGACCATTTCGGCAACCAGGAAGAAGGGACAAGACCATGACTTGTATACAGGTAGAGAAATCTAGGCAAAAATTGGAAACCTGACCTACAGCAATAGAAGTGGAGCTGGGGAGAAGCAGGTACACTCAGAAAATACAAGAGATACAGAATGGACAAAATGAGATAAATGAGTTAAATTTAGAGGTTAAATAAGAGATAAAAGATGAAAAAAAAAAGATTTTTAGGAAATTAGCTTTTACCAATGAGGTAGAAAATGGTCCCAATTCATAAGCTCGGTGAACATGGGAGGGGCAACCATGCATTACATAAAGTGTGTGGGTTCAAGGTGTGTGGGGACATTCACAAGGAGGTGTCAGATGGGCAGCCGAGGAGCTGGAGATGAAAGTCCGAAGTTCAGAAGAGGGAGCAGAGCACAGGTAGAGACCTGGATGTCATCAGCAAAGAGATGGAAACTGAGATCTTGAAAGTAAGAGGTACCACCCTGGGAGAATGTGCAGCATGAGAACAAGAAGCCTCTGAGCAACATAATCCTGCCAACAATGACTCTAGCCCAGGAAGATCCTTTCGGACTCCTGACCTCTCTGTAAGAGAATAAATTTGTACAAAGACACTAAGTTCATGGTAGTTTGTTACTGAAGTGATGGGAAACCAATACAGCTTGTCACAGAGGACCATAATTCTACTTGGGACTCAAAAATGGTGAACCCCAAATGTCCTTTTTCTAGAAGAATCAAGGCACGGGCCAGCATGCCTCCTCTCCTGGGAGCCTGCCTATGGAGGACACGAGGCTGGCCTCCCGTTTTGTCGTGGTCTTCTGCTGAGCACGTTAGCACAGCACAGCAGTTGAGAGGGTAGAGTTTACATAGAAAGCGTACGACTGCATTTACAGAAGGTCAGGAGCTGACACAATCCATCCACAAGGTCAGAACTCAGAGTGGGGGTTTCCACAGGGAGGAGAAGGAGTGCTTGGGAGGAAGCAAGTGAGGAACTTCTGGGTTCTGGTTACGTTCTGGTTCTTGACCAGGGTGGTGGCCGTGCTCACAGTGTAATAACACTGGGATTAGCAAACTTTTCCTGGAAAGGGCCCTATGGGAAATATTTCAGGCTTTGGGGGCCATACTCCCTATCTCAACTCCTCTGCTCTCTCATTGAGTACAAAAGCAGCTCTCGACAATTCCTAAAAAAAATGGGCACTGCTGCATTCTAATAAAACCTTGCTTACAGAAACAGACGGCAGGCTGGGATCCGCCTGCAAGTCTCAGTTTGACAACCGCTGTGATAACGTACTGAACTGTTTATTTATGATTTGTGCACTTCTCCACATGTGTTTCATTGTTCTTTTTATTTTTAAGTTTAAAATGTAATAAACAAACCATAAGAGGGCAGGTTCTGGATTCGGATTGCCTGGATTCAGTTCCTGACTCTTCTAATCAATTATCCTGTGATGATCATCTGCTCGATTTCCCTGTGCCCCCGTTTCCTCATCTGTAACCTGGGGACAATAACACTACCTACCTCATAGGATTACTGTAACGATGAAATGAGATAAAACACGTACAGTGTTTCAAGCAGCACCTGGTTTATAGGCAGCCTTTCATTGATATTCGCTATTATTCTTAGTATTGATGGCTTAATGATTCTCTAAGTGTTGACTTTGCAAGCCCTGAATTGCAGAGGAGCTAATGACATAGTTATTCTCCTGCCACAATCTTCCAGTGGCTATCACTCTCCAGATTTCTGAAACTGGTACATGAGGCTCATTCAACCTCTAAGCTATATGACAGCGATGTCACAGAAACCTGGGCCTCCCTCGCCACACCATGTCCTTGAAGCCCCTGGACTCCTGGGAGTGTTGTTCAATATGCCTGGAATGGCCCCCTTCTTAGCTACCTGCTAATCCTTTACTCTTCTCTTTGAGTAAATGCCATCTCTTCTGTGAAGCTTCTGGGTCTCAGATGCCATGGATAAGCAAACTCAGAACTTAAACACACACATCAATTGCATTCTTCTCATTCTTATTTGTCTCTGTGTGTCAAGACCCAAGCACATTCTAGGCACCCAGTACATGTCTACTGAATGGACCTCACATCTGCATCCCCTCTGGCTGTGAGCTCTTATTCACCCCATGCCCCCAGCCCCTAGAATTATGCTCAGTACAAGGCTGGTGCTCAATAAATATCTGTCAGACAGATGAAGAAATTGATTGCTGGAAACAACTCCAGGCCTGGGCAACCCCCAGAGAAGCAGAGCCAGACGACAAGAAGCACAGCCCCAATCTCCGCGAGCCCCACAGAGAATTCCAGCCATCACGAATACCAGTCATTGAAGGATAATATTCTAAGAGGCTTATCTATATTTTACACCACAGGGGAAATGCTATGGGTGTTACCATAATCATTGCTCACATTTTCCAGTCATAACAACAAATAAAATACAAGCCTACCATTTCCCAAAGAGCCATGAGAGGCTAATGCCCTACTGAGGCAATTACACTCTACATCTGCTGTCCTCAATTGTCTACACCACGGAATCCAAGAACATCACATTAATACTAGAAGGGACCTCAGAGACCAACCAGCCCAGCTTCATCATTGTACAGATGAGGGGGAAATAACTTGCAGAGTTTTATTTTGTCTAGATTATTTTGCTTTGGTATTTTTTTTTTCCTGGACTTGATAGAGCACAATACTATTCACAAATGAAGTTTTATTTCACTTATAATCACTTCTAATCTTACAAATCTACCTACATACATACAGATACACACACACACACACATATACACATCCATATCCATATCCATATCCATATCCATATCCATATCCATATCCACATACACATACACATATACACATACATACATAGCTGAGGGGGAAAATATTTAGGAGAAACGCTCTTATGCAGCCATCATCTAGAACGAGAAAAAGAACCTGGGGCACAATTTCACCATTTGTCAATAATGACAGTTTGTGATATGGAAACCATTTAGACAACAATTTCCAAGCAGAATACTAATGAGCATAATGCCCACATCTGAAGGAGAATAGGGTGTTAGAGGAATAAAGCACGAATTTCTTGGTTATGTCACGAATCATTGACAGAGGGGAAAATGTGTTATCAAGAATACACATCATTCTCTGGGGAGTTTCCAGAGGCATCTAGAGCTGCCTCCTGTTCCGACCAACTCCTACAAGTCTGGAAGCTGGTTTCCCATACTCTGAATCATCTCAGCATCCCCTCCCTGCTGCTGGGGAGAGGATATGTACAACCAAACTAGGACTGCCAGGCCCAGTCTTAGGAGCAGAGCTGGACAACCACGAGATGAAACCAGAAGAGAAATCAGACTCTTCATGCTCGTCTTACTCCTTCTCTCATGTTCTCTCTCTCTAGTGCCCCGTGTGAGCCCTTAGCCTCGTCAGGCCAAACTTCTCATTTATCCTGATTTGACGGCTCTCACATGCCTCCTGTCACCTGGAATTGCCTTTTCTCAACCATTGGCCTGGTCAGTTTCCAACGCCGCAGAACTTGGTCAGAGCTACTTCTCCCCGACCCCCCTGCAAACGGTTGTTGCTTCACGGCTCTCAGTGAATGCCTCCATTCCAGAGCTCGTCTCAGTCCTGTGTTCCCACCATCTGCTCATCTACCTCCCTGACAGAGCACAAGCTCCCGAAGTGGGGACTTCCGCATCTGGTAGTGTCAGGCATCGCAGGTTTGCTAACTGAATGGATGACGAAGTAGAGTCATGGGGAGAAGCCAGTTAAGTAGGATGGCAGTGGGAAATGATGTTATAAAGTGCATCTGATCATTTTGGGGAACAAAGTCAGCTAGGTTGTCTTAATAAATGGGCTTCTCAGAATCTCTCAGATGTATATGTCCTCAGTAAATATCCAAGGCTGTGATATTTACTAAGTACTCAGTAAAGACTTACTTCCCAACTTACTCATTCGTGGAACACTATGTGTGTGGGTAGGTGGGTGTGCGTGTGGTGCTTCTGCTCGGTCATGAGGCTCTAGGACATCCTCAGCCAGACATTACCAGAAATCACACGGCCTGTCAACGCCTAAGGTATCGACCCCATGTCCAGGGCTCCAAATGTTCCCACAAACAGCTGGTTGACTTTGACTTCAGGTCATCTTTGAGCCAGAAACTCCCACAATAATTTCCTTCAAAGTTTTGCAAAATCATTCTGGACTTTTGACCCAGAAACATCTTACACATTTTTCCATGGAAAAACTAAGGAAATGGCAATATCAAGTAGCCTAGCTTCTACTCTTCTCATCTCTCAATCGGTAAAGGGCACCAGAAATAGCTTCTATTACATTCACAAAACGTATTTCTGAGCGCTATGCATGCAGTGTGGTGAAGATAAGCAAAAGCCACCTCTTGAAACCCTGTCAATTCCCCAACAAGTGATATTTTTGCGGTCATAAAATTCTTGCCAATGAATTATGCATGTTTTGAATCTCCCAGGTACTGTATTAATGAATAAAGAAAGACAATGGGATTCAGAAATTCATACAAAAACATTTACTGCCCACTTACTACATGCAAGTGTTGATGCTATAAAGATCCAATTCTAGAAGCTGGAAAAAATATATCTGTTATCAAAAAGATCACCGTCCCTTTACAAAGATAAATCATAATTTTAAAGAACAGCTATAACAGGAATGTTATCTGGTTTACTGGCATATGCTTAGCATAAAAGCCTGGCACTTGGTAGATGCTCAATACATATTGAGTGAATAAAGAAATAAATGACTATAGATGTATGATTTGGCACAGCAAGACGGGGTTACATGAAAGACTCGAAATTGAGAGGGACCTTGCAAATGGCCACCTCCAAATGGCCATGTTCTAGACACACGGGGAAGATGAGCGGAAACCTTCTGAAGGAAGTGGGCGGCAGGGGGAGAGGGGTGTTTCAAAGGCAATGACTAAACCCGTCTGGTATAAGTGGGGAGTCTGGGTCGGAACCCAGCATTCACACTGGACAGTCACGCTGGGAAAGACTTAGAAGAACATGAAATGCCACATTGTGGAGCCAGAACTTTATCCGGAATATAAAAGGAAACAACAAAAACGAGCTTGGACCTGAGGAGCGATAAAGGGTGTTTTTAGGAAGAGAGATGTCTCATCACAGAGCACAAAGGGGAACTAGACGTTGGTTAGAGCGTGAATGGAAAGACCCTTCTCGAATCAGAATCTTGTGGGAATGCAGGCACAAACCGACGCTTCAGGGCACTGGACATGCAAGGAATCCAGCACGCAGTGCCTGAGAACAGCAACTATGAAATGAGACAGGCCAATATTTACGTCTGTGCTTAACAGCCGTGAGATTTAGGGCAAGTTACTTAACCTTACCAAACCTCAATTTCCTCCACTGCAAAATGGAGATAATAATAGTACCTGCCTCATGAGGTTGGTGGTAAGGATTAAGTTAGATGGTGAATATCGACCGTTTACAAGATACCTAATCCTCAGTAAATGATCCAAACACATTATCTATTAACATTAGACTTGAAATCAAATCACAATGAACATTTCACCCCTTCAATAGGTTCTTGTTAAGAAATGATGCATTAATGAGTCAGCTTTAAAGATAAATGCTAATTCCTCAATCTTCTTGCGAGGTTTTGGAACACATTTTGAGAGAACATTATAAATTGGAGTCAGTACTTTTGTTCCTTTCATTAATATTTTTGTGGCATTTGAGTACCCAAAACTATATACTGCAGGGGTTTAATTTTTGTGACATCAAAGGTCTGTTTGTGCCCTGTGTGCTTCTTGCTGTCCTAGCTCAAGTCCCACGTTCTGACGACAGCATCAGAGAAAGGCAACGCCGACGCATTCCGAATGGTCACCTGCAGGACTTGTCCATCGTCACACTCTGCTAATCAATGGGAAGCAGAGCGTGGCACGTGGATTTTCCCATTCCTGGGGTGATGCTCCTCAATCACACCCATGAAATGGCTTTTCCTAGCCCCACTAAAGTGTGCCAAGCAGGACCGAAGGACCCCCGCCTCGCAAGTGCTACGGAAATGTATGGGTGTTTACTGGTATGTGGCAAATCTGTAGTTCACTTTCTAAATGAGTCAGCTGCCCATTCTAATAGCTTCATTCAATTTTGCATTAAATATAGGAAATCGTATATATACAGCAACCCACATGCAAATATGTGAAGTGGTACTTTTTAGCTCACAGTGTTTTCTCTGTCCCTGCCAATCAACCCACTGGACTCGGTGTGGGGACAGTACAGATGGCTTTTACATTGTGAAGTCAGAAATGTCCAAGCTGTGCACAGCATCATTAGAGGACTTCATCGTGACAGCGCAGTACCTCCTCCAATGACCCTGAAGGCTCCACTCTTAAAGGACAGACCCCTGTTGGAGCACATGCCTAAATATAGATCATAGGCTCAGAACTCTTGTGTCTGCTAGCAGAAGTCATCAAAGACTGGCCCAAAATAATGCTCAATGAGTTGGTCTTGGTTTGAAGTCAGAAGGTATGTCTGGCCTCATGACTCTGCAACTTTCCATGAAAATTAGGAATTATTTCATGAATAAAAGACTGTCTTCTGAAGGCTGTATCTTGTCATTAGGACTAAACACTATAGCTAGTTCAGAGTGCATCCCCTACCTCAAAACTCAGCTTAAAGTTCCTCTAGGTAAGAATCTCTCTGACTGTGTCTTATGTTCTCAAATTGCTCTGCAAATGCCCTTCCTAATTCAGTACTTTGCATATCGTGCTGTGTGTTGACATGTTAACATACCACTTCCACACAAAGCTTAGAGGAAGGAATTGTCACATTCTTTTCTCCAGAGGCTAGGGGCCATCCAGCCTTGCAAATTCTCTACTTCTTGGATGCTGGAGCAGACCAGGCAGTCACTCACAGCAGACACCATATAAAGGATAAGTGAGTGAATGCAAATCAGAGCCACAGAAGGTCACCATGACAGTACCAAGGTCAGAGGGACAACATCAGTGTTAGGTCCAAAAAATGAGTGTGACTCCAGAGGTAAAGGATGAAGACAGATGTCCTGGGCCAGGGTAATAAAGAACAGGTGGGAAAATGAAGTACAAAGTGGAATGAGCTATAAAGGTTTAGGACAGAGGTGAGGTAAGATTAGGGAGCAGGTACAATTTCCAGGGACCTTAGTCCCTCTGGTGATGGCTTAGTGATAAAAAAAGGAAGTTGGCCATTATAAAGGAGCAGGGTTAGACTAGAGGCAATTCTCTTTTGCATCTCCTACCTCTGGCACACTGCCTGAAACAAAACAGATAACTGATAAGTGTTTACATAATGAATAAATGAATGATTGGCATAGTCTGACCTACATATCCCAACAATAACCTGTGCCTCGCTTATACAGTAACTCGGCCATTATCTCTTGTAGTGGTTCTTATAGGCTGCCTTGTTTCCACATTATATATCTTGGGTCTCCCCTGTTACATCAGTGCCGCATAACAGCAGCCACGGAGTCCTACCAGAGAGAAGAATGCCATATCTTGCACAGAGGAAGCGTCCCATAAACACCTATGAAGTTGCACTGAACGATATTGAGTTTAAATGAATTGCTTTTCAGTACAAATTAGTTTAGTGGTTCAAAGAAAGAGTTTAGTTTTTGATCAAGGGTAAAAACAGACACACCAAAAAAAAATTAATAAGCATATAAAATGTTACTCAACAACACTAACCATTAGAGAAATGCGGATAAAAACCACAATAAACTATCACTTCACACCCATTAACATGTATATTACAAAACAAAAAACAAAAATAAACAAATGAACAAAGAAAATAATAAGTGTTGGTGAGAAGGTGGAAAAATTAGACCCTAGTGCATTGCTGATGAAAATGTAAAATTATTCAGCTACTGTGGAAAATGGTATGGTTGTTCCTCAAAAAATTAAACACAGAATTACCATAGGATGCAGCAATCCCACTCTTGGCATATACCCAAGAGAAGTGAAAACGGGGACCCCAGCGGATATTTGTACACTCAAGTTCATAGCACGTTCCTTGTGACAACCAAAAGGTGAAAGCAGCCCAGCATCCACTAAAAGGTAAACAGAATGCAGTGTTCCCACACAACGGGATATTATTCAGAAGGAAGGAAATTCTGACACTTGCTATGGTATGGATGAACCTTAAAGACATTACGCTAAGTGAAATAAGCCAGTCTTAAGACCAAACACTGTACGAGTCCACTTATGTGAGTCAGATTCATGGAGACAGAAAGTTAACACTTGTGATGGCCTGGGGGGTGGGATGTGAATGGGAACAGGTGGTTATTGTTGAATGGGGAAGATCAAAGCAGCTCTGGAGATACTGTCCCTGACGGTTCACAACGATGTACATGTCCTCATAGCCACTGAACTCTAATTTAAAAATCATTCAAAGGGTAAACTTTTGTTACATCTCTTTTACTACAATACAGATAGATAGCTTATTAGAAATTTTCAAAAATTGGTAAATCATTCTCCCTTACTTGAGGGTTTACCATTTTGGATAGCTCCCATTTTTATCACTTTTAGAAGAAAATGATTAATGACCATCAAAACACATACAACCACACACATACACATAAACACCTCAACCACCATCACATACACATATGCTATTTCATAATACAGTTTTTCTTTATACGCCAGATTGTCAACTTTAGTATTAGAGGCCAGCATCTCTCAACTCCAAGACCTCCCAGATAATTGGCTTCCAAAAGAGCAGGCAGGCTCTATTCACCCTCACTGCAAAGAACTCACTCTCATGCTCTGAGTACCAAGGACTCGAAGAGCAAAACCAAGCCTAACTGTGAGGAAGAAAAGTATGGTACATACTGAGTCTCTTCCTGGTCTCCAAGAGAAAAGAGGTGTTTCTCTTTCCCTCCTGTAGGAGACGCCCCTTTCCTACAACACGCTCAGAGCCAGATGGAAGGGGAGAAAGTTCTTACCCGCCACCTGCTCACACAGAGCCTTGATGGCTGTCACACATATGAGTACATCACCATGGCAGTGAGAAATCTGGCTCTGACCCCAGCCAGTCCTGGATACTGGACCCAGATCCCAGCTTCTGATCCACTCAAGAACTCAGAAGCCTGTGCTACTGGTCAGTTGGTTTCATAGCCCAGTGCAAAAAATTGGAGCGAGAACAGAGGGCTTCTGAGTCTCTGCTCACTTCAGTGGCTTCCACTCCTCATCTACCTTGGGGTCCTGCAAGGACCAATTCAAGTTCCACTTTGTTTATGAGCCCTTCTCCCAATTATTCAAGTACTCAGGAATTTCTTCCTTGATTTGTAAATAATGGACCTTGGGTGCCCTTCAGAATAAATGTTTATATAACAGAGTCTCTTTATAGCATGCACTGAGTTCTTGTTCTGAGTGGTGTTTGATCCTCCATTAGACCTTGAGCCCCTACTTACAGCTCGCTGCCCTGTTTTCTCCTCCATCTCCACTTGACATGAACTACATCATAGCAGAGATTCCCAGGAATTGCTGAAATGACTGAAATACTTCAATAACAGCTTTATTGGGCAGAAACACAATCTCCGCTATAACATCCCTTTTTAGCAGATCTTGGTATATAGTCAATGCTCCATAAGTGTCTGTGAATTGGCCATCTTGGGACAGCAAGAACTACTTTCTTCGAAAACTGTTTTTGTGTCCAGTAACTCATCCAGAGGCCAAAGAAGGAGTCTCACGAACCAGCCCCAAGTGGAGGAGACTCCTGGACTCCCCTGAGGGTCAGAATTGTAGAAGACTTTGGCTCAGTCTCCTTTTCCAGAAAGGACAAGTCCAGAGAAGGAGAATGGTTTGCACAAGGTCGCAGAGTGACTAAGGGGCAGCTCTAAGACTTTCACCTAAGTCTCAGCCATGGAGTAGGTGCAGAGTCTAGACAAAGAGTTTGCAGCAGCCCATCTGAAAACCTCTTTCCTTGATATCAGAGAAATGTTACAGCATTGGGTGCAGCCTTGCAGAGCTGCCTGCCTTTTACAAAAATTCCCCTAAAACCCTTGTAATTCCAGGGAGGAAATGATGTTTGAAAGTCGTGGGAAGTGGGAAGGTGTAGGAAGGAATTTAGAGTGAGGCTGAAGGCCCCTTACAAACCTAGGTATTTTCTGCGTTTCATTTAACTTTAAGATAAATAAACCATTAAAGCAGCAATTTTCAGAGAAGTGGAGATCACCCACCCTTCATAATACAGTGTGGTTATTTCACTCCTTTGTAAATGATTAATAAATGCATTTCTCATCCAAGCAACTTCTATGGAGCACCTACCATATGACAGGTGGTATGTTGGGTCAGGGGACCCAGAGATGAATTAGGCAAGGTTTCTGCCCTTGAAGAGTGCTAAAGATAGGTAAATAAATAATTGCAATACACTGTGGTAGGCACCGCGACCAAAGTTTATAAGATGCCTCAACCAGTTTCAGGCAGAGGAGGCATTCAATAAATATTTATTGAATGAATAAATGAATGAATCAGACTTTTCCTAAGGAATTTAGGGAAGAAGTTTTTATAGAAGATTTCAGCTGAGTCTTCATTCATTTATTCAAGTGATCATTCATTTATCCATGACTTTACTAGGCACTATTATAAGATGCAACTACAAAAATGGATAAAGCAAGGCCCTTGCTCTCAACAATTATAGAGCAATGTAACAACTAATATTTATTATAAATATTTTATTCCAGTCTCTCTATTTGCCACTAGAATTTAAGGTCCATGAAGGCAGGATCATGCTCTGGCTTTCTCTCTGCCATCTTTAAAGCACTTGGAACAGAGCCTGAGGTCCCATAAGCCCTCCGCGGTGTCTGAGTAAAGAATGAGTGATCAAATGAACAGACGCGTAGTATACCAACAATACTTAGGGAGCACAGAGAAGCAGAATCTTATTAGCAAATCACAGGAGCAGAGGGAAGAAAAACCCAAGGAGAAAGCAGAGAAGGGACTGGGAGGAAGAAGACCGGAAGAGTGAGCTGTCATAAAAACCAGCAGAGGAGAGAATTCCCCACAGGCCAAGGTGACTAGGACGAGACAAGCTAGGGGCCTAGAGTATGAGCTTCAGGGAGGCACTCACGCTGAGAATCATTCAAGGGCAAGGTCAACACCGGAAGGCAGCGCCTCCTTAAATACTGTGTCCTAGATGCCTCGCTTGTCTCACCCCAGTCCTAGCCCTGTTGGGCCCAGCACTGTGCTGGGTGTTTGAGGGATAGTAGTCATTAATACACAATTCCTGTCCTTAAGAAATTCAAAATCTAATGGGCAGACAGACCTAAAGCCATTGATTCTGATGCAGGAGATGAGTTCTGACGGGAGGAGCAGAAGCAGCATGGCGGGACCAGCCAGGGAGCACCTCAGCCGGAGCATGGGGTCAGAAGGCCACGGTGGTGAGATTAACAGACAATCACAGACTCACAGACGGAGAGACAGGAACAGCATTCCAGGGAAGGGAAAAGCATGCACAAAGGCTAAGGGCCTTGAAAGTACGTGAAGTGTTTTGAAATGGGAAAGTATGCTGGTCAAGGTGAGAAAGACGGGTGAGAAATGAGGATAGGAATATTGGCTCTTGGTACTGTCCTCTCCGACTAGAACCTCATCTTTATTTGTATGGTTACATTAATATCCGGGGCAGTTTGCCCTGGAAACAAGGTGCTGTCTAAATGAATCGGGAGGCCCGTGTATCTGTCCTTCCTGCCTGTCCTGGCCAGCAGGGAGGAGGCCCCCTCTGAGC
Source organism: Macroglossus sobrinus (assembly GCA_004027375.1). Classification (NCBI taxonomy): domain Eukaryota; kingdom Metazoa; phylum Chordata; class Mammalia; order Chiroptera; family Pteropodidae; genus Macroglossus; species Macroglossus sobrinus. The sequence goes on from PVKZ01002190.1 coordinate 54,800, forward strand.
TTTAGTGCTCAGTCAGATGTATTTTTAGCCCCAGCAGAAAAGCACGGCAGTGTGCATTTAATAAAAATATCAAGCCCTGGGAATGATCTCGCGCCAGCACTGGAGCAATCAGGGACAAATATGTTTCCAATTGAATTACTACTGTGGTCACAGTTATAAAAAGAGAGAGGGAGGAGAAAATATGAGGCTGGTCAGCTTCTCGGGAGCATTTCATCTCGGTTCACTCTAATTTTAACGTTCAGAGACACACGAGCCAGCTCTGCCCCGAGGAGCTATTTTGGGGCGTTGGCCTCTCCCCGCAGCACGCAGCCCACTCTGGGCAGCCCTGCTGCCTCAAGCTCCCTTTCGTGTAGTTTCCTTTTCTTTCCTCCCTGCCTTCCTCCCAGTTTGGGCCTCCAAGAGATCTTCTGCTCACAAGCTGATGAGGCACAGTGTGAATAATTATGATGAGGGTAAATTTAGACTCTGACCAAACCGAGGGATGTGGGCTCTGGAGCTGCGCCCCGGGAGGGCAGAGCTGACAGAGAGTCAGGGAGAGCCTCAGGCATCGTGGGGACTGCGCTCCCCACGATTTCCAGAGAAAAGGCTCCTATTCTTTAGAGTGTCATCAACTGCTCCTCCCAACCTGGTCACAATGGACCCCCCACCCCTCACCCCTGGCATGATTTCCCTCCATTGGTACCCAACACCCTCACCATGTCCTCTAGTCAGAAATCACAAGCATCAGCACCACCTGTCGATGCCCTCTCTCTGTGCCAGGCACTGGCTGAGCAATTTCAGGTATTACGTTGTCTCATCTTAGGCTGGCACTGAAAAGCAGGGACTAACTGTTAGCTCCCTGTGCCTGGTACGAAGGAGGAAGCTTGGGCACATGAAGTCACTCTCCAGAGGTCACCGAGCTAATAAGTGGCAAAACCTTGATTCCAGCTCATTGCACAGCCTGTCTGTCCTCTGTGCCTGTGTGACGCTGGTCCCCAAGTCGAGTCAGTTCTTCAGAATGCCATGCACCTGCGCACCCCTGGATCCTACGCATGCCGCCCTCACCCGGAAACGCCTTCATACTCATCTTCCTAGGAGTCCCTTCTAGGATATCTTAGTGTTTGTCCACACCCGTTGTGGTACATGTCACCATCAGTGTTGGCTGTGATCACTATTAAGTACTCACTTCACACTGTATGCCGGGCATTATTCTAAGTGTTTTACATGTACTGTCTGATTTACCTTGACATTCTTAGAAGACAGTTATGATTATCATGCCCACTTTACAGAAGGGAACTGATGCACGGAGAGATGCACTGATTTGTTCAAACTTACAGAGCTAAGAGGTAGAACTAGAAACAAACTGCCATTAATTGAGTCATTACTATGTAACAGGCACTGAGCTTAGCTCTGGACACAAAGCATCACACTTTATCCCCGCAGCTACTGTAAGAGGGCAACACTGACCCCATTCTACAGATGAGACGACTAAGCCTCAGAGCAAGTTTTAAGTAGCTTGACCAAGGTCACAGGGCCAGGACGGGCACTCAGGTACAAGAAACTTCCAGACTCACTGCTCTTCTCCACCGCGCTATGAGTTGCTTCTGTATCTGTCGTCTCAATGAGGTGTCACTCCTTAAGCAAAAATAGGCGTGTCTTATTCATCTCCCACTCCCCAGCACTTCGTGCAGAGCCCTGGTAGACCATGGGCGCTCAGCGAAAGCTGGATGGAGGATGAATAAATACAGGACAACAGCAACTCATTTTAAATGTTTAAATGCACTGGGAGGAATAAAGCAGAGCGGACATGGCTGCGAAGGACATTATTTGGACGAAGGACACTCCCAGGGTGCCACTCCTGCCAGCTGGTCTGGCTGTCAGGTCGCACCAGACTCTCGTGTAGGGAGGACCTTCTCCGGAACAGGTTGGGGGCTGCGTGAGGAGAGGTCTAGCCCTTCCCTTCCCCTACCTCCTCGGTCATGGCTCCCGCCCTCTCGGAGCTGGCCCCCACTCACAAGGCCTTGCCTCCAGGCCCAGGTTCTCTGTTAGGCACCTGATGACACTGGCTGCCCCACTGTGCGACCCCCGAAATCCAGCCACCCTACCTGCATCCTTCTCCACATGCCTTCTCACTGCTCTGCATCCTGATCAGGGTCAGAAAGCCAGAGAGGCCTTATGGAAGAAAAAGTTAAAGGGCTGAAAATGGAACTGTCCTCACGCTCTCGAGAGCAGACAGAAGAGTTCCCAGAGAAGCTTCTGCCTCTTCTTCACACCTATCAGTCTTTTTATCTTTTTCTTTTTTTTTAAGTGTAGTTTGTATACCATATTTTATTAGTTTCAGGCATATGATAAATTCTCACATGATCAACTAATCTAAAGGAGACAAGAATATACAAGGAGAAATGACAGCCTCTTCAACAAGTGGTGTTGAAAAAACTGGACAGATACATACAAAAAAAAATGAAGCTAGGCCATTATTTTATACCATATACTAAAATAACTTCAAAATGGATTAAAGACTTAAAAGTAAGACTTGAAAACAATAAAACTCTTAGGAGAAAACATAGGTAGTGAGTTATCTGACATCAGTTTTAGTAATACCTTTTTTGATACATCCCCTCAAGCAAGGGAAATAAAAGCAAAAATAAACAAATAGGACTTCATCAAGCTAACACGCTTCTGCACAGCGAAGGAACCCATCGACAAAACAAAAAGACAACCAACTGAATGAGAGAAGAGATTCACGGATGACACACCTGTCAGTCTTTACCTTTCAACAAGTCTTTTAGGAGAGCTGCAGAGAGGAGCCTCAGAGACGAAGGGAGCTGGGCTCCAAACTGCCTCTGCCACTGCTCGGTCACTAGACTCTGGGGAAGTCGTTAATCTATCTGGGCCTCTGTTTCCCTAGCAGTAAAACGGATATAACATCCCCATATACAACATGGTTGGATGACCAGAGGACGTCACGGATGAGAAACACGGATGATGTTCATAAAGTTTATGAACATGCTCTTTGCAGTACAGGCAGAAACTCGGACTCACTCAGGTGATCAGCTGTCCCGGTTTGTCCAGGACCAAGAGATTTCAAGGATGTGGAATTTCCAGTGTAAAACATGGGTAATTCACAGACAGATCAGCCTGAGTTAGTCGTCCTAGTCACCTACCACACAGTAAAATAGGGATGATAAAGGCTCCTCCCCACGAGATGGCCATGGGCCTCTAAAAATGTTCAGAAAAGTATACATTCCCTTCCCTTCTGCTCACTATGGTTCCTCCCCATGTCCGCCCTTGATCACTATGCCGCTTTCTAGACAAAGGCTTGAGTCACGCTACTGAACCAGGCAGACGAAGGCTAAAGGAAAACCACGCCGCCCTTGCTAATCCTTGAAAGAAGGGCTCCCTCCTGGGACTGGTGGCTGGGTAGGCGACCACCCTGTTCTGAGGATGCCGAGTGGTCCCCAGGAGTCCACAGGAAGAGATTTCTGTGATGCTGTATTTAAGCCAACTTTCACTCACCTGCTTCAGTCTGGCACCTTGCAGCTGCTGCTGGGGAGAGGGCCAAGGCAGAACACTCAGTGAAACAACTCAGACCTTGAGCTGCGAGAAAAAAAGTACCAAACGGTCAGCCTTTCAAGTTGCTCCTAAGACAGACGTGAAGCATCACTTATGCGTAGAGTTCACATCGTCAAGTTTGCTGAAGCTGCATGGTCAACAGACTCAGTGCCTGGCGCATAGAACCCTCCATAAATATATTTTAAAATACTTTGACTTTGAAATTATTTCTACGACCTCGTTTGAAATTGTTTGAATCAATCCGTCTTATTTCAAATGTTTTTGCACAAATCTTTGCTTCAAAGTGTAAGAGCACAACCTAGGAAAACCTTCACTGTAAAATCATGACACTTGTTCTCGAATCCCCTGAATGACACAGAAGCATCCCTCGTCTCTGCTTACCATCTGCCATGAACTGGCTTTGTGACCCTGTGTAAGTCCCCCTTTGGACCCTCAGCTTCCTAATCTTTTCAGAGGTGACACTGTTCTCCTTCTCTCTCGTTCACGGGGCTGCCTTAGGACTGAAGAAGCGCTCCACGTGATCATGAGGCACGGCAGTGGTGCCGGGTCCACGTCAGAGTCGTTTATCATTAATCTCACTCTCTGTTCACACCAGCAGCTAATCTAAGTGTCCAGCTCTTTGACCTTTCCTTCTGACCTCCACATGCACCTAAAATAAGTCAGAAAGATCACAGTCCAAGAGCAGAGAATGGGAGTTCTAAGTCAGACAGACCTGGGTTCAAATTCAAGTTCCATCACTTACTGGCTATTTGCAGAGTCTTAATCTCCTCATTGCTAAAGTACAGAGAATAATATGTATTTTACAGAGTTGAGATACTAATCAAACCTAAGTCCTCTGTAAGTCTACCCACTATAGACAGGTCCACAGCAGGACCGGCATTCAATCCAGGACGCTGGCCACCCCGGTCAGCGGTGTGAACGCAGGCAGGGTGGCGACTCCAGGACTAATGTAACCATCCTGGGGCCTCTTTGCCTTTTTCTTAGGAAATTACTCCTGTGCAGTGGAGCCTTGATTTTGGCCTGGCATTGAATGCACATGTTAACTATCTCTTACACGCTTAGCATGTTACAAAAAAACTAGCATGGACAAAAAGATGTAGCAAGCACAATGATGCTGCCACTGAAAAGCTTATGATCTAGTTGAGAAAGTAAGTATAGAGAGAAGTGTCTCTAAATAATAAACCTAAGGAGCTTAGAACACATTAGGATCTAGAATATTCTGTGAGGTCAACTTTCCAGATGAAAAAATTGAGATAAACCCCTGCTTTGGTGACCAGGCCCATAATACCGCCAACAAAAGCAAATATAATAAAATTTAAAAAATAATAAAAATAATTAATAACAACAGTAACAGTAGTAAACATTTATGGCATGTCCACTATGTGCTAGGCATTGTATTTAATCCCTGTAGCTGTCATACTTCCTTAAACCTTCACAGCAACTTTCAAGGCTCTATCTTAAAAACAGAAATTAAATTTCAAACCTATCCTGAGTGAAAAAAGCTTATATAGAAGATAACAGAAGTATGGTTTAATTTGTATACAGCTGTAGAATAGAACAAACTTAAAAATGTGGTAAAACAAACAAACAAACAAACAAAAAACACAGTGGTTGCTTCTGATGAAGGATGGGTTTGGGGGCAGGGATTGACAGATGTGAGAGAATTTTTGGAGTCCCAGGAATGTTCTATATTTGTTAAGAGGTTTGCATTTCATGAGCATACATATTTGTCAAGATTGTCAATGTTAGACTTAAGATTTGTACGCTTTCGTGTATAGTCAAAAGAAAAAAGTAAATATGGTATTCTAAATGCTAAAATATTATGGGGAAAGTTTTCTGATGTCTGCAACTTACCTTTAATTTTATATTTAAAAAAATTAGGTAGATCGATCAGTGGATAGATCGTTAAATAGACCAGAAAACATGTGATAATGCAGGCAAGCTACAGTAAGATGATTATGGAAGAGTACTGGTGATTGGTATATGAGTGCTTTCAATTTTCAAAACTTAGATTTGAATATTTTCATAATGAGATTTAGGGGAAAAATGTAAATCCACAGAAGCAAATATAAATTCTCATCCTAGCTCTCCAAAGAAATTCGGTAAGCTGCTACCTTGTCCCTAAAACGCCAGTAAAGTTTAAATTTGGTCTGAAATGCCTGACAGGTGTGACTTCAGATACCTGGACTGGCAAGGGAATGTAGCGAGAACATCTGTCAAGAGAAAACCAGAACCCTCCCTGCAGGAGGAACAAAGTCTCACCCTCGCTGAGTCATTCCTGAGCTGAAACCAGGGACATTAGTGAGTGAAGGTCAAGTGCATGTGATAACAGGCTCAATTGACCAGGGGGAGGCTGACATCACCAGAATCTCATCTCTGGGATCAACAGAATAACCTGTAAGTGAAAGAGGCTGTCAAGAGCTCCCAAGCCAGCCACTGGAAAGCTTACCCCCAGCAAACGATGACTCTGCCCTCCAACGTGATCATATTTGGTCCTTCAGCTAGCTTTTATTTGGTTAGTTCTATTCAATAATCCTCTCTGGTCTGCTGGCTGTGTAGCTGAACTCCGGTAGGACCTTTGTTCAGAATGATGCAACTGGCCCTGCTCTTTTCTTTCAAGGCTTCCAGTCCACAGAGGATGCTCTGGACGCAGTATCAGGATTCTGGAAATAACTAGCTCTGGGACCTCAGATGAGTCCCTTAAATTATCTGGGCTCTGGTTTCCTCCAGGCACACAGGTGCTCTATAAACACCAGTTATAGGTTCACCCACAACTCCCCATGAGGACCAGTTCTCCATCATATTTCTGTCCCCAGAGGCTAACCTAGTAACCTAACACACACGAGACACTCAGTCAATAAATGTTGGCTGAACTGAAATGAAGGGAGAGCCCCCTTCCACCTGCTACTGTAAATGCTGAGGGATTCTGAATCTGGTTTTGTTCGTTTATACTTTATCACCATATAACAGATGTTTTATATAACTATTTTATACCTTTGCCACATACTTATGAGGTAAGCACAGTCACCTCATTTTACAGTTTGGGGAAACTGAGGCAGAGAGTGGTTTGCCATTGAGCCAGGATCTGAATCCACACTGGCTTGGCTTTGAAGTCCACCCACTTTACTTCTCATCACCACAATGGCTGGTCAAAGGAGCAGGCATCACTGCCTCCTAGGGATGCATCTTATCCTTTCCTCATGAGAGGCCGTAAATCACAGCTTTGTCCACACTTGATCAAACATGCAGGCTGGGAGCTCTTCTTAGGGAAATCTCCAAATTTCCTCCATTTCCAGCTGCTTCGAAGGAATGAAGAAACAAATCTACTCTTCAGTAGGGGGCAAGGTCCTACTGTAAGCTGCATCACTCAAGCAATGAGAAGACCCTCACTGGTGACTCAAAAGTGAAAACAGAGGACTTTAGATTCAAGGGCCTGATTGATGGAGTCTCTGAAAGAATGTCCTCTCCGCAAACGGTGACAAAACAGCTTCAGTCCATTTATCTTCTCTGACCTGCTGGGGGAAAGTGGGCCTCTCGTTCCGACTGCCACGTTCTCCTCCATGGCTGTGGCAGGTGTGGCTGCGATTACTCTTTTGCCCTGAGATTACTCTTTGAAGAGGAGATAAAATATGTCCCAGCAAAAAGGATGGTTCCTAATATCTTTACCTTTGGCTGATAACCCTGACCCGCAGAGACAAAGGTAAGCTGTGTTTTGATGCCAGAAAGTTAATTCTGATGATTAAATCTCATCACTTCTCAAAAGTCACATGATTTTCATCTCTCTGCTTGAAGATAGTTGGTGTGGATTTCTAGGGGAATGGCTCCCAGCCAGGAGTACCGTTTATCACACAGATTATGTCAGACGCCATGCACAGTACATCAGACATCGCATTGTCCTTGATCCTCACAGTGACCTTCAAGCTAGGCGTGCACACCCAATTTACAGATGAGAAAAATGGGGTTACCTCTTAGTTCAGAAGAGGGTACTTGACTGGAGTCTTAAAGCAAGCGTGTGATTTAGGTGGGCTTCACGTAAATAGCTCCATATCACATAAGGAAACAGTGGCCCTCAGATCAGTCACTCTGGATTTGAAGTCCACTTATCAGCTACGTGACCTTAGGCAAGTCATAGAAACTCATCTGTAGCAGCAATGGGAATGATGATAACTCCTTTATCCCACTGATCTAAAGGTTAAATTAACCAATGTGTAGGACAGTGCCTAGCATATGGAAGGCTTTCAATAAAATTTTGATGATTCTTAATGAAGTAGAGACGGGACACAAAGTAATCAGGAAGCAAAGCAGTGGAGAGCAAAGCGCACATCCCCTGCAGGAGAGACATCAAGGAGCAGCTGAGCTGAGGCTGGAATGGCACGGGGAGGAGTGTGGAGCCACTGCATGTTCTTGAGCAGAGTGGCATACGACAGGAGAGGTTATTTGGAGACCTTCCTGGTCTTTGCGATGTGATAACTTTGTCATCACATCGGTTGCTCAACTGCGGCCAACATTTTTCTTCATTGTTTGATGCTTATAATTCTACAGTAGTTTTTCTCCATTTGAGCAGCCAGAAGCAGGATCCCCTTGAGAGCCTGAGAAAATTACATAGTCCTAGGGCCCTGCCCAGACTTAGGAATTTAGCAATTCTAAAGATAACACCCAGGAATTCACGTGCTTCCAAGGACCTCGAATAATTCTGAGCCATGCTGAAGTCTGAAAGGCGCTTACTTAAAACAAGGCTTTCAAACCTGGAGTAAAGAAAAGTCTCACCTGAACAGGCTGTCTTATCATAATCAGGGCACTGGGTTTCCAAAGGCTGTTCACGGTATAATAATAAACCAAAGACAGTTGTGGCCTTCTTTTAAACTGCCAGACACCTAAAAATACAGTCAGCGAGGCAATGTGAGTTCAAACCTCAGAAAAGTGGCCAGAGGAGGATTACAATTAGTAACTGACCCCCTGCTACAGAGCAGGACTTTTTTTTAGCCTGTAGTTGATGCCAATTTGGCAGCCTAGGGCTTATCCCAACTCAAGTGCAGCTTACTCCGCTGGCTAAACACAGTCCTGGCGAGTGACTCCAGCTGGCTCTGAGATCCGAGGCGGGGATGCGGAGCAGGTGGAGGGAGGTGGGAAGTGGTTTAAGTCCAGTCCACAGCACTGACTCAGCAGCTACCACGAGGCAGACACACCAGGTAACTGGATGCACGGGTGAGTGGACTGAGGCCTATCCAGGGGGCTGTATAACACAAGAATGAGGCATTACCATAAAAAACGGTTAGGAAAATAAGGGGGAAAAAAAGATTTATTCTAAGTGGGTTAGGAAGGGAAGGCTCTGTGGAAGAGGTTGACAATTGATCAGGGTCTTAATGAGATGAGGGGATTTCAACAGGCACAGATGAGGAGTGAACATATACAGAGAGAGAAGATGTTACATGCAAAGAAATACAATTGGGAGAAGAAAGAAAATGTTGTCGCTTCTGAGGCAACAGAAGTATTATTTTTCTCTCCCGGAAGTAACAGGGCAAGAGCCTAGAGAGACTGGGAGACTCAGAAATGGGGTCGCTGTTTTGTGGGCGACACAAAGAACTTCATTAAAGTAACCTTGATGACAAAGCAGAGGGTGATTGGCAGTGAGAAGGTAGAGAAATATTTATTGGTCTCCCTTATAGGTATATGTCTATATCCTCTACTGGGCTGAGGTCCAGAAGAGAAAGACTATATTCTTAGAACATCTGTTTCTTCTAAGCATAGCATAGCACTGGCCAGGTAGAAGACGCTAAATAAATGTTTGTCCATTTGGCTTGAAGGCAGGTAGATCAGTTTGGAGCTCCCATAATTGTTTAAATATCAGAGATCACGAGAGCCTCAGGGCAGTGTCGGGGGCAAAAGGAGCAGGGATCAGGATAAGAGGTGAAACAGAAAAGAATCCACATTTTTCCTTCTCTGAGTTTCCAGCAATGAATGATTTTCCCACTTTAGTTCAAAGATTATTTGATTGCTTGCAAACACATTCCAATTATAGCCTTCCTGTTTCTGGACCACTTTCAATGTGACTTTATAACTCTTCCCATCATGAGCCAAAGTCCACATTCCTTCCCCGAGTCTGGGCCGGCCTTACACACTGCTTAGGAAAACGGAGCATGGAGGAAGTGGACTGGTCCTGAGGCTAGACTTCGAGAGGCCTTGAGCAATTCTACAGCCTTCTGGAAACATGCCACTGGCAGGAACACAAGGCCAGGTTAGCCCGCTGAAGTATGACGACTTCTCGTCTGATGGCATCCCAACCCAGCCATTCCCCAGCTGGCCCGCTGGCTGGCTGATGCACGAGAACACATAAGACCAGCCAAGACCATCCTGGATTAGTAGAACTGGTCAGCTGACCCTCAGACCCAAAATAAACAAATAAATGGACAGTTTGGGTGTTTGTTTGTCGTAAGTGGCGTGGTGGTTTGTCAGGCAGCAATAGTGACAAGGAGCCTACAGATCAGAGTCCTCATGGCCAAGAAAGCTGGACCTCTCTAGCGACACATCTGAAGCTAGGTTACAGTAAGAAAAAGAAGAATTTTTGAGCATCCAGAGGAAGAGGATTTGCTAAATAATGTAAGATATTCTATTCTTTCAACAAGCATGTTGACTGTCGACCATGTTGTTGTTTGGCATTTAGTACGGAACTAAGTACTGAATGAGTACTCGCTCACTGGTGACCAAGACACAGGCCCAGCCCTTCCAGAGCTCCCGGGTGTTGTCCCCTCACAGTTGACAGTGTTCTCATATCCACTGGTTCATCAGATTCTCACGACTCCTGGAGGGAGCCATTCTCAGTAGCGCCTATTAGCAAATAAGGAAACTGAGGGTCAGATGGGTCAGCTTATTTTCCAAAATGATGTAACCAGTTAGTAAGCCCGCTAGATTTAGACCGGAAGCTCATTGTGGGACAAGAAGACAGCCTATCATTGTCCCAGCTCCTGGCACCAGATCACTAGATTCTACAATTACATGAGGACTAGGACTCAAACCCACAGCTCTGACCCCTGGCCCCTGCTGGCTCTGTAATATCAGCTATGCCTCGGTGGGCTGCTCTGCCATGCACAAGTCGACCTCAGATAAGAAAGGAAAGGAACTCATATTCCTCACAGTGCCAGCCCCCAACTCAAGTGTTGAGTGCAGTGGGGGCGTCTGCTTGGCAGAGCTATAGCAGTGGAGCGATCCGGGCAGAGCAGGATTCGGGTGTTCAGCCATTTCCTCTCTCCCCACATCTCAGCTCTGCCTTCCTGCATTGGTTTCCATCTCAGGCAGACCATGGAGAAAGCACGGCCCCCCACAACCCCAGATTTTCACGATCCTTTCAGCTCCAGATCCGAGCTACCCATTCTCTCTAAACATCCACGTTCATTCCTCATATCTGACTCCTGCTCAGCCTAGGTTTTCTGCCAAACCCTTGACTAATTATTCTGTTTAGGATGAAATATTCTGACCAATCACCCTTTCGTTCAGGTAAACAGAGAGAATCAATGTTTACCAGAGTGAGCAACAGATATTTTTAAATAAATGAACAAATGAATCTTAGCTCATAATGATTCAAATATATTTGCTACTGCTAAGGGACAAACCGGCATCTCTCCACCCCACCCACCCTGCATTCCATAAGCTGAGTGTCATCTAACCAATAACCCTTCCTGGGAAGCAAGATATGGTCTGCAATTCTAGAAACATCTGTATCCCAAACATATAATTAAGTCAGAGGTAAGTACAGCTGGTGAAAGCAGGAAGACAAGCACAAACTCTTCAATCTAGGAATGTTTGCGGACCCTGTCATTACGTACCCCACATGCTAATCTATACCACTGGCCTTCCATAAACTCTGTGACTCTAACCGTTCTCCAGCTGAAAACACATGAGTCTTCTGGGTCGTGGCTTTCCTTTTCTCTCCCTTTATTGAAAGCCTTTTCAAATCATTACCAAATTACAGATTTATGTCATCGGGTAAGGATTGACCTAGGGGATTTTCTAGGTAGAGTATTAACACTGAGAGTGGGGGAAAGAGTCCATCTTAAATAGAAACTCTCTATACCACATCTTCACCGAGCGATCTCCGGTGGGGTTCCTAACCTCTCTGAGCCCCAGGATCTCTGGAGTCACTGTGAGAATTAAATGTCACCAGGAATGCAAAAGGCCTAGCACTGTGGCTGGAACAGGGCGAGTATTTAAGTATTTGACAAATGTCAATGCTGCTCTCTTTCATAGACATGAAATGTGCTGATTCTACTTGTCAAATCAGAAAAGCATAAAACAAACAAACAAAAGCAGATGTAAAAGGAATGCCTTTACAAATGGTCTCTGTAAAGCAAAAGCAAAAGCAATTTATATACTTAATTGGGTAGACACCTCACTGACCCGCTGCGTGCCGAGCTGTAATCCCAGGTGAGACACGAGCTCCAGGCTCAAGGAGCTTAAAGTCCAGTGGATGTGATCATGCTCTGTCGAGAAATACTATAATTCAAAATTGTAACTGCATTTCCACCGATAAACACTATCCTTAAACTCTTGCATTGTTGTTGAACTTCTGGGCATTTATATCTTATCTCTCCAATTAAACTGTGAGCCAAGCTACGACAACTTTTCTATACTTTCCACATTGTCAAATCACAGCCATTGTTTAAAAGAAATTTGAAGAGAGAGGTGGGATTGGGAAGGGAGGGGTTTTCCTCCTCTCATTTTCCCACTGATGAACACTTTTCCTGGGAAGGAATGCTCAAATTAAGGACGGCTGAGTTCCGGGGTTCTCCTGTTGGCATGGCCGCAATGCTGCAGCGTCTGGCCAACTCTTCATCCCTAAGACAGACATGGCAGTGCTCTTCCACCTTCATCTTCCTCGCACTGTGAATGCTTCAGACCCCTTCAGGAGAAAAGTGGGAGAGGTGAGAGGGCGCCCTGCACCCCAATGCCCCGTATGCCACCGTCTGGCACTCTTACAAAGACGCCTGACACCATGCCCCCATCCTCCCCAGTGGATGAGGCAGAGGGCACGCCCCTGGTGCAGCCACAGCCTCCAGCGAGGGGAACAGCTACCGAAACACGCCGAGCACCCAATGCGGGGCCAGGTCACACTGAAACCACTAAGTGGGTGGGCAACGCGAGGCGCAGACGTAACCGGACAACTCAGCTTCAGTGTCCGCAGGGGGAGAAACTGCCTTTTTTTTTTTTTCTGATCCGTTCCCATGTCTGGGTTGCTGGGATTGGTCTGGGACATGTTCTCCATGCAAAGGAAAGGGGACAGAGGGGACCGCGCATTCCAGCCTGGCTCAGGGAGGTGACCTCAGACGCTCTTCTGCTCCCCGCTCGCCTGCCATCGCCGCTCGGCTCCTCTGACTCCGCTGCTGCCTCTGGGATCTGGCAGCAGATCTGCTGCGGAAGCCATGGGGGCAGGTGGGCCAGTGGCTCCGGCTGGTGTGTCCCCCCGTCCTCATCTTCCCGAGGTGTGGGGTGCCCCCCTGTAACTGCCCACGGGGAACACGCGGAAGGTTCTGTTTAGAAAATGATGGGCTGCTTTGTTGTTGTTTTCCTTGGTGGTTTAAGCTCTTCCTTTGCTATCATGACTATCTGCTCGGTCATGATCACGACTTAACTCAGGTGGTTCCTGAGTAACCACGTCATTGTCTCAGACATTCCCAAGGGTGTGGAAACCACCACTGACTGACGCTTTGCCGTGTCCAAAAGCACACCAAGCGTGTGCATCTCTGAACTCGCTTCATCCCCACAGCCAACTGGAAGGTCAGTTGTACGCTAATTTCCATAACAGGGATGAGATGCTGGCTGTCAGTAAGTTCAGGTCACTTGTCCAAGCTCGCAAGGTACTCAGTGGCATAGCCACGGTTTGAACTGAGCTCTGTTTCATTCTCTGCCACTGTGCTATAATATGCCTGTCCTCCCTTCCCTCAAGATTGACAGAAGGCAGTCCAAGTCTTCAACATCCTTAAAGTCTTAAGAAGAAGAAACCCTGAAATGAAGGTAGTTCTGGAAGTAGCAACATGATCCACTTCTGCCCATCGAGATGCAAGCAGCAGGGGTTGCCGAGGGAGTGGAAACTTGCCGAAGGCCGCCAGGGTGTGACTGAGGCTGGATGAAGCCATCCACACAGATCCTTCTAGAACAGAAATCTAAGGAATTTTCACTACCATGTCACTTGGCTTGAAATATGCTTAAAGTGACTATCATCCCTGTGACACTGAAAAAATAAGAAAGAATTACCTTGGTTTTCTCCTTCCTCCCTCCCTCCCTTTCCTATCAAATCTAAGCATTGGATTTGTTGGATCTGTATGTTCCCATTTCATGGGTCAGGAAACTGAGGCTCAGAGACATTGAGTCACTTGTGCTCTGAAGGCCAGGGCTCTTTCCCCAACACCAGTGATTTTTAAAGTGTGGTCCCTGGACCAGCAGCATCAGCATCTCTTACCTGGGAGCATGTGAGAAATGCAAATTTTCAGACTCTACCCCCTCCAACACACCCACTAAATCAGAAACTCTAGTGTTGGGGCCCAGCATTCTGGATTTTCACAAGCCCTCCTGGCAATTCTGCTGCAGTGAGAGATTAAGAAACCACTGCTTTATAGTGGTTTGCAATGAACAGTCAGTAACAAAATCCAGCTATGAATCCACACGGTTTTCAATTCTTGCTGCTTTCAACTACAGATCGCTCTGAAAGCAATCTTATTTTCACCTTGGAGAAGTCAGCTGCAAAAGTAAGATGGCAGCAAGCCTTAGAAATCTCATCAGCCAGGCAGCTTATGACGTGCTGGCGTCTGGTGCCCGGCACAGAACAGCAGGCCGCGCGCCGGGTGCAAAGGTGTGGACGGGAGAGGACCTGCCACATGCTCCTCACTTCCGTCTCAGGCTGAGCCCAGCCGGGGCTGAACGAAGTGGAGTCCCTCCCAGCTGTCAAGGCATCATATGTCCTCCTCCAAGGATGAGCAATCCCACCAGCTTCCTCGGAGGTGGAACGACGTGCCCAAGGTCATCAGGGCTGCAGCGAGGTGGGGAAAGGCAATCAGTACCGTCCGTGTCAGCACGGATCCTTATTGAATCTGACTGCCAGGTGGCTTTCACAGATGCTTAAAATAATCATTCGTCTTGTTTCCCAGCAATGACTGGCACACAGCTTGAACGAAAATGCCTCGAAAATCTAAGAGCATCCTTGGAGCGGGGCTTTTTTTTTTCTCTCCATTTTTAAAGTGCTGTGTTTATTGCATTTTTGTCATGTTTTCAAGACTTTTCAGTGGTAAAGTGACAAAGTGGTATTGTAAAAGTACGCACGCAGTTCCTTCAGTTCTCAGAGCAAACCAGAGCCAAGCAGTGTCCACTGGACATAGAGCCACGACCTCCCGCTCTGTCCGGCTGTGGCTAATCCACTGGCCGGGCCGGCCCTGCCCTGGCTCCACCCTCCCGTCCACGCCTCATTCAGGTTTCTGCTCCAAATCACCGCAATCACCTCCGGCAATTACCGGCCACCTCCTCATCCAGCCGGTCACTGGTTTTGAATGTTCTTGCCTTCACGCTAGTGTTTCTCCTTCCTTTTTCACTATTCCTTTTCTGTCTCCTCCTAGAAGCCATATTTTCCCCGCCATCTCCTAGACACTGGTGATCTCCAGACCCTCTGGATTTCAGTCTATGCTCTTCTGGGATGAACCGTCTCAATACACCAGTATTTCAAATATATATCTGTCTCGCTCTGCCTCTTTTCTGAGCCTCAGACTGGAATATCTGGCCCTTCGCAGGACTTACAACAGTTTCAAACACCATGTGACCCAAACAGAATTCATCTTCTCCACCTCTCCAAAAGCTGCTTCCGCCATACTCTATCACACCAGCAACTAACCAGTCACTCAAGCCTGGAACTAGGGAGGCATTGTCAGTCCTCACTGATCCTCACAAGCATCCCTTCCGTACCACGCACACACACGCACATATACATGCACACGTGCACACACACACACACATGCACTGCACACACGCATATCCTACATGCAATGACCGAATCCTGTCCATTTTGCCTCCATCTCCTCCCCTCCCTCCAACCCTACTGTCGCTACTCTTCGGCTGAGACCCTGATCACTGCTCAACTGACTTATGGGACAGTTTCCAACTTGTCTCCCTCCCCCCTGCAGACAGAAGCTCCACAGTGCAGCTAGGGGGACTTTTCTTCAATGCCAATCACCCGCAGTTCTCGCACTCTGTACATTTCTGCATCTCCTACTGCCTGCAGAATAAAGTGCCCACACGCTTAAGCACAGCCACCAAAATCGTTCCTGGCCTGATTCTGCAGTCTCTTCACCGGTGTCCACAAGAAATCACCCAACAATGAGCACCCCGACATCCTCAAATATTTTACTGAAGGTCCAGGCACAATTTATAACAACAGAAAACCATTAATGAAAAAAACAATGTTAGGGGAAATGTGCTCTATGAAATAGAGATTAGGGCACATCATTTAGTCGCACCAAACTACCATACCCTTGCAATGCTATAAGCTTTTAACTAACCGAAGGACACTGGTGAGAGAGGAGGGCATGCAACTACAAGAAAGAATTACAAAATTCTTTCTGTACAAAAGTGGATGTATGATAATTTATTCAGCCAGCCCCTTATTGATGGAAATAAAGGTATTTGCCAATATTTCCAATCTACGCTATGAGAATGTCAGGCTGTCTGCCTTAGGGAGGAGGGGTTACACGAAGGGCATGAGTACAACTGAGAAGACCTATTATGAGCAAGAGACCTGCTAAAAGCCCAACTGGTGGCAACGAAGATGCTGAAGAGAGATGTTTAAGGACCCTGAGGCCCTGGCTTTAAGACGTTTAACACTTGTGAGCAGAAGCACAACAGAATAATCATTTCAATGCATTGATTCATTGAAAACATATGGATCATGTACCTACTATCCACCAAGCCTACAGCTAGAGCGTGGAACAAACATGATGCCAGTCCCTGCCTTCGTGGAGTTTTCAGCCTAAAAAAAGGCGAGATGGGTGAGCATTTCAGAAGAGTGGCTCAGCCTGGGGCAGGGGGTGGGGATGGAGGGGCACAGTGCCCATAACAGGGGCACCAGGCAATGGTCACTGAGATAAGACGACCACTGAATTGGTGGTTCTCTGAGCATGGGCCTGACCAGCAGCAGCGGTGTCTGAGTGCACAGTCGTAGACCCCACCTCAGACCTCCTGAATAAGAAACTCGGGGGCCAGGCAGAGCCTGTCCATCTGGATTAATTTAACAAGTCTGCGAGGCCATCCTCACATAGCTACCTTTTAGGGGTCACCACCTAGAAACCCAAAGACACGGCAGGAGCAGCTTTCCCTGGCTGGTGCTGGTCCAGAAAGGCTTAAGACGGAAAGCAACCTAGAGAGCTAGGTCTTCAAGAGAGCGTGAGGCCCCAGGACAAGCAGAGCTGGCAGGGAACAACACCCCAGGAATTCCAGGGCTGCTCCCGAGCCAAGAACCAGTTTACGAGGCCTCCCTCCACCTTCCCTTTCTTAATGGATTTAGAACTAAATCGGGGGAAATGATTTACGCACAAAGTTATTTACTGCATTTCTGCAGACAATTTAAATGCCCATCAGCAAAGGAATTCTTGACTAAACTCTGAGTCATGCATATCAACGAGTACTACTCCTCTGTAGAAGAGAGGCCCACATTCACCATGCTGAGGCGAGCTAAGAACAAAAAGCAGGTGCCAGGTTGTGGGGATGTCATGCTACTTTTTGCATGAAAAAAAAAACACATAAACACACATGATTAGAATGCTGCAGAGATCCACAGAAACTAATAACAGGAAACTGGCTCTCAGGTGGGGGATTCAGGCTGATGGAAGATGAAGACTTTCATTGGGTACCACTTTGTTCCTTTTAAAATCTGGTTCTATGTACAGAGATTAGCAATTCAGAGAAAGAGACCAGATAACTTTTGTGATACAGGAAGCAGTGGGGAGAGGGGACAGCATCTCTTCGATTGTCCCCTTGGCCTCCAAGAACCATCCTCACCCCCTAACACCTTTCGGGGGAGTTTCACAGGGAGGTGGGGTGTGACAGGGAGGTGTGTTCAGTGTTACAATTACCACTTTCGGTACCTATTTTTTTCTAACAGGATGTGCAGCTTGGGGTCAAAGACCTGAGCCCAAGTTAAAGCAAGGCTGCTGTTTGCAGTACTGCCCGCGAGTTCCTGGTATTTGGGAAATGGTCAGCGAGCAGCGGGGTGGTGGGGTGGGGACAGGGCCGGGTGCAAGAGCTGGGGTGAGGATGCAAACGAGCACTGCGGTGGGAAGGGGGGCACGGGGACGCCATTCAGAAAAAGAAGCATCGCGGTTTCAGGCAGCTGAGGCGAGAGCAGGAGGGAAATGAGACCTCCCGCGGGAGAGAAAAACACTGACCCTCGCCTCTCTCCAAAAAAGGACAAAATTACTATGTGCAAAACGGGTGACCTTTTGTGCAAAACGCTTCTTCCTCAGATGCTTTTAGCACTCTCAGAAAAAATGGTCTCACCATCTCGTCTCTGCCTTGGCTCCCCTGTCCCCTTGGGAATAAAGACAACTCACCTGGGTTACCAGCAGGTTCACTTTATTACCCGTTTTCGTTACTACGTTCAATTCTATTCAGAACCCTTCTAAGAAACCTTCCCGCATGCAGACGTGGAGGCTGGAGCTCAGAGAGGCTCTATCTCCCTCCTGAAGTTGCCATAGTGAAGCCCAGACTTCAGCCCCATTCTCCCGACTCCAAAGTCTCTGCTACACCGGTTTTATGCTCCATGGGAGTAGGGGGAGAACCTTTCTCAGGCCCTGAAAGCACTTGTCACTGAGCCCAACACATGCACCCAGGCTCAGACCCCTGGGTTTGAAAACTAGGACCGAATGCAGCAGAGAGCCCTGAGATATTTGCAAGACAAAAGAATTCCCTAAGGAAATCCTGTATAACACAGAGGATTCCCAGGATTCATCGGCTCGGGTAACCATTGCTTGTATTAGCTTCTGTAAAAATACTGGTTTATCACGTCCAAGTACTTGATGGCGATCTCATGCCCATCCATCACAAGGGCTTTCTGTCTGTGTGTTGCCCAAGAGCCAGCCCCACACAATTCCCCAGCCCCAAGAACACTGTCAAGATAAAAGCTTGTTTGGAAGGGATATGACCTTCTCTGAGGTTGCAAAAAAAAAAAAAACAAAAACAAAAACCATTCCTTGCAGATGGCTTTAAACTAAAAGGCACCTTGACTCAAATAAGATAAGGTCTCTGGGTTTGCTGAATCATTCGGCAAGATTCATTGAGGACCTACTACTCACTGACGATAGCGAGATGATTAGAGATAGTGCCAGTCTTCGCAGTCCTTTGAAGTTTCGAAATAATGCATGCACATAACACTGAGAGACCATCTCTACGAACACAGAGGGAAAGCGGTTAATCCTTCCTAGGCTTGGGGTGGTGGCGCAGGGAGCAGAGGGCACGGGGAATCGTGAGCTTTCAGAGGAGGTGGCCTTTGAGGTGAGCATGGCAGAATGTGGAAAAGGACATTCCAGGTTGAGCAAGAGTGTAAGCAATTTTTGGAAACCCGAAAATCCCATGTGCGGAGATATCACTCACTGAGCAGGAATCTACCGCCAGTTCCTCACCCTGCTATCGACTTGCTCTCTGTATAATTCTAGACTTTCATTTACATCTCTGATTTGAAGTCTCAGGTATATTTTGTGTGGAGCAGGAGCAGAAGGAGACAGACAGAGACCTGTATCAGTTTAAGGTAAGAAGGGATACAGAGCTGCATGTCACAGAGGGTCCTGACTGGCTTTATCACCATCTCTAGGCCTCTCTGTATGAAAACACTTATTTTGAACTCAAAGCCCACAGAGGAGGGATCCCAAGGTTAGCTAGTGGCTGTGATTCACATTGCCTCATGTCTCAGGTATTTGGTCAAATTTTCAAGAAAAGAAGAAGTAAAAATAGCAATTGCTAGACAGTTGACAGCAGCTGGGTGCCGGTGCTCCAGGAGAACCGAAAGGTGGAGTTCTCCCTTAGCGTGAAGCTGTTCTTTCTGACTGGCCTGCCTGCACCCTCACCTTTCACTGCCCAGACCCAGCTTCAGCATCTAGTGTTTCCACATTCCTTCCCTGACACACCGAGATAAGTCAGGTCCTCTCCTATGCTTCCCGCCCTCTGTGCATCCTTTGCTATAGCTCTTATCATATCTCATTGTAATCATCTATTTTTCAACATACTTCATCAGAGCGCATGTCTTATTAGGACAGCCATTATGTCTCTTCTCTATACCCCTAGTCTGCCACATAACATGGAAAAGGTACTCTGTGATAAGTATGAATTCGTGAACAAATGGATGAGCAAATGAGAGAATGGAAGATGAAAGACAGAGAGGCAAATGGCACATATTTGTACATTGGGGCATCCAGCAGACCAGTGTCCCAGAGCATGGTTGATACACCCTAGGATTCCAGGCTCATTTCGGAGGAGCGTGAGGGAGGAACAAGGGAGGTCCAAGCCAAAGAGCCGCTACACTACCACCATCTTTGAGACCACATTTTAAACCCCACCGCCAGAAATCTGAAACTACAGGTGGGGCTTTTTTGGCCATTTTTTCTGTGGAAATCATAGTCTACTCCAGTGTTCAACAGTTAGCTTCAGATAGCTGAGCCAGGTGAGTTTTAGAAGACATATAAGGGATTTTTTTTTAAGACAAGAAGACATGAGCTGTTCTTTCATATGGGAGATGGCAGGCTAGAATGCAATGGAAACACTGAAATGGACTTCAATTGAGCCACAGGAATAACTGGTGAAATTAAGGCAGATGATGGTGACAATAAGAAATTGATGATGATGGGGAGTTGTCAAAATTTTGAGCATCCTACATTCGTTATCTCATTTACTCCTCACAACAACCTGAGCCAGGGGTACTGTTCTTATTCTATCCTACAGATGAAGAAAATAAAACTCAGGAAGTTGGAAGCATTTGCTCAGAATCACACAGCTCATTAGTGGCAGAGCCAGGAGCTAAACCGAAGTCTGCTTCACAGCCCACTCGATTAAAGCTGGCTATTCTGCCTTCTACTTTTTCCCGGCTTGAGACCCTCTTTCTTACTTAGGAACTTGAATAAGCCAGTCAGTGCTAAGAAGAAATAAACTTTATATCAAACTTAACTCCCTAGAAGTAGGTCAAAATGCTGCCATCACACTAACTCAGCGATGATCTCATCTGCATATTCTGCAACGAAAGACCCCTGCTGCACCGCGGACAACGTCCAGAACCTGACTTTCGAAGACAGAAGGCAAGTTCAGATGCTCTAGGATTAACCCAAACTTTGAATAGTGTATATCATAACCCTCATGAGGCACCACATCGTCACAGAGATCTCACTGGTTATGCAAGCCAACACTCTCCATCCAAAGGTAGCCCCAAAAACCTTTCATGGACTTTCTCAAGTCTTTACCTTGGGAAGAATGATCATGTTAGGTGCCTGATCCGTTTCAAGGAGTTTAATCACCTTGATCTTAATTAATCCCCAGCTTTTAAAACACAAGAAATATGGCGTTAACTCCCATTTACCTGAAAGTTGAGGGGTAGGGTGGTCTCATTGATGTAATAGTCTGGTGAAGTAAAAAAGACAATAGAAAAAGATGGCTTTCTAGATTTCCAAAATGTGGACCAGAACAGGAGACAATACATCTACCCTCATATCAAATACGAAGGCCCCACAGTTACAGACTGGCCTGAAGATTACCAAGCATGATACTCACCATGAGAGGAAGAACAGCATTGTCTGCACGGCAGGTAGAAAAGCTGGGAGAGATCTCACCCTGTCCCAGGTCACACGGCAAATAGGGAGCAGAACTAGAATTTGAGCTGCATCTCCTAACTCTTCACTCAATGAGCATTCTGTCACCCGTCCTGCCCCAAATTTCGATCAAACTTCCTTTTTAGGCATCGCCAATGTGATGGACAAACAGAACTTACAATGAGAAAACTATACACAAATGCAGCCAGTTATCTGTCTGAGTACAGAGGAAATGCGGGGTTTATGATGGAATACAGATGGTTATAGGCCCCTTGAGTGCAAGGGTCATGTCCTGGTGACCACTTTATGTCTGGGACTCATCTCAGAGTGAATGTCTGTTGAATTTAGCAGCTAACACATTACAATTCTATTCGGATACCAAAGTGTTTGGGGGAAGTCCTGAGCCATGAGCTAATCCTCTTCCAATTAGTTACTCTCTCAAGTCAAGTCAAAACAGGAGCTGAGATTTGTGCTAAAAATAGTCATGAACAGGACCTCCTGCGACCTTCCACCTAGAACAATGTCATCAAGTGCTGTCAGCAGATGTCTCCTTGAGAGCAATAAAAGAAACACTAACATTTAGCTGATGAAATCAGAGCCTTGCCTACATCAGCCAGTGGACACAAAGTCAAGGACTGGATTGCAGCGACAGCTTGCATGTACACGCAGGACACGCTAGATGTCCCTCGGGAAACCAGAAGATCAGACTACAAGAGCTGCCTCCATCCTCAAGAAGATGGCCTCAGTCACAAAGGCTGGACAAGGCTCCCACGAGGGCAAATGACCAGGCCACCTTTTCAGACATGAAGTTACCCATTTCCCTCACTCACTGTGAAGTAACACGAGGTCACCACCGGCCCCCACTCACAGGGATGGGGACATCCCTGTTACCTATGACCCAGATAGTCAATAATGATAGGAACGAATGGCCAAAGACTTGGTTTTCAGACTGTTTTGATTTTAAAATCTTGATTTTTTTTTCTAGCTGTGTGACTTTGAACAAATTGATTTACCTCCCTGAGCCTTTAAATTCCTCTTCTGTAAAATGAATGGGCACAGAGATTAAATGAAATAGTATAGAAAAAGCATCTAACACATAGTAATGAAGTCGAATTTCATATGACATGTAAAAGTTACACATAACTAACATTACCAGTGTGAAACCTATAAGGTGCCCAGAAAGGATAATACATGTTCTTTTATGTGTAATCTGCTATAGTAATACATACATATAACATATGAGATAAATGTAATGAGTATAGATACAGAAGTAGAATTTTATAGTATTGAGATTATATATATAAAAGAGTGTGTATTTGAATTTGCATGAGTTAAATAGATGAGACAAGTCCATTCTAGATAGAAGCTGAGCATTGATGATGCTGTCCTGAGGTTGGAGATGTAAATTCGCATAAAATTAGCATAAAATGACTAATAACAGTGAATTAAGCATAGTCCCTACTTAGGACAGTTGTCTAAGCAGCATTTCATTTAATCTTCACAACACCCCTACCGTGTAGCTCCTGTTATGATCCTTATTATCCCTTATTATAATCCCATATTATGAATTAGATAAAAAACAACTGAAGACCAGAAAAGCAAACATATAGTCTGGCCCACAAAGGGAACTGTAACCTAGTGATACAGATGAACTAAAACTGAAATTGATGCTACATAACTATTAGTAATGTAGCATTACTAATGTGTTGATTATGGGGTGCAAAAATGTGGAGGCAGGCACGTGACACTTTGTTTAGTGGATAAACAGCAAAGCCTAGCTGTATATGTACAATGGGAAGGACAAGGTGATGCAAAAAATTAGGCCAAGGTCATGCTGCTTCAGACTCAGGGCAACACTCCAGGGAAGCTGACTGGATCTTGGCGAGCCACTCTTACCCCTGAATGTGGAGCGAGAAGGTAAAAAGGGTCCTCAGGGAAGACTAGTCCTGCTCCCAGCCCAGCACATCTGGGCCCCAGGCCAGCTGGAATGCCCCTCTGAGGGAAACAGGTAAAAACAGTTCTGCGGAGGTCATTTTTACTCAACAAGCAAATCAATAAACACACGTCTTCTTTCGGAATGACACCGGACTTTCGAAACCCTTGGGGACATCTTCGTACACAACTCACAGGCCTCTGTGGCCTGTCTCTTGTAGCCCAAAGACTGAGCGGTTCCTGACACTCAATGGTGATGCTTTCTTTGCAGGACTCCGGGTAAATGGAGTCTCCTGGAAGGCACCTCCCTTGAACTTCATTACATCCTCTTTCACTGCTTCCCCCAACTGAATTTGAACGTGGACTTGGCAAACTGCCGACTGTGACTGTACAAGTTTGCTATGGAGGCATTCTGATTTCCGGCGCCTAGAACATTAGTAGTCAAAGAAAGTATTTTCTCCTCATCATCTTCTTAGCATACTCACCCCACTTTAACAAAGATGCATTGGGGAGGGAGGAAGGGGATGGGCAGAAAAGGAGAAGGATACTAAGTACAAACTTCCAGTTATAAAGAAGTCACGGCATCTAGGGTACATCACAGAGAATACAGTCAATAATATAACAACTGCGTACAGTGACAGATGGGTACTCAACTTACTGTGGTGATCCCGTCATAAGGTATATAACTGTTGAATCGCTATGATATACACCTAATATACTATTGTAATATTATATGTCAGCTATATTTAAAAATAAATTTTTTTAATTTTATTAATTTTTTAAAATTCCACTGATTTAGACAAGCTTGTTTTGCAAAGCTAAAAACACAGAGTTTTGACTCACTATAGCCCTGGTTCATTTTAAAGAACTTGAAGGTAATTCAATGCTGAGGTGGCTCGAGGGTCATCTGGTAGCACCTGGTAGCAGGATGTGACATTACAACTCGACCCTGTTACACATTTCTATGTGGTCAATCCTCACTGTTCACAGAGCCCAAATCTGTAAATTCGTTCACCTGCTAGGATTCATTTTTAATGCCAAAATCAATACTCACAGAACTTTCGGGGTCACCCATCAACATGTACAGAGAGCAGCAAAATGTTAGTGCCACACATCGTGCAGATCCCAGCTGGGGTCCGAGAAGCTGACACTTGTCTTCTGGTTGCTACTCTCTTATTATAAATAAGAGTCCTTTTCGTGATGTAGTATCACATTTTTTTCAACTGTATGCTGTTTGTTTGTTGTTTAGAATGGCCTCTACTGGCAGTGCCGAGGTGCTGTCTGGTGTCCCCAAGCACACGAAGGCTGTGATGTGCCTTTACAGAGAAAAAATACATAGTGCTATTGGCCATGAGTTCAATATTAATGAATCAACAATATATATCAAATAAGGTGACATTAAGCATAAACACACAGAAAACAAGTTTGTACACTGATCGGTTGATAACAATGTTATGACCAGGGGCCCACAGGAACCTAACGTGATATTTCCCCAGAAGTGATGGTTTTGTACTCATATGTTCAGTATTCACACTGACTTCACAGACCATGACTTCTGTGAATAATGAGAATCAACCCTACTGGGAAGGGAGTGGCGTGTGAAGAGGACTGGTGACAGGAGACACTAATGGGGCAAGGAGGACCCATAAGAAAAGTCTCAGAGGAATTTTAAGACTGGAATAAATTCCAATGGACCAGAGAGTGGAAAGGATGTTACAGACAAAAAGAAGCCAGCAGAGAACATAGAATAATGCCAAGTTCTGAGAGCGATACAACACTCTGAAAACTTTCTACAGACTTTAACAACTTTATAAAATTTTGAACTTAGCAAACTGCTCATTTTGTTTTGTATAAACATATATTGTTTTTTTGAGAGTCTATCTAGAAACATACTTTCTTTCTAGTTAACTTTATTTTGGAAAACCAAGAATCACATGACTTTTTCTCCCCCGGATAAGAGTTAATATGAAATATCAACCCTGATCCATTCTACGAGACTCCTCATTGCCCCACGGATAGAAAGAGCTGAATCCCGGTGTATCATTCATGCTCTATTTTGTGCTTCAAACACTTCCTCCTCCCCATGACAACCCATCCTATACTTCAGGACTCAACCCAATTCCTTTCAAGAGTATCATAGACTAGTCTGCATACTCGTAGTGTGATTCCCAGCACACACATTGGAATCAGACAGATATGGGTTTTGGAATCCAGCTTGGCGTCCTACTAAATCTCTGTCCATTTGGAAAGAAAAAAGTGTCACTCCCCAGCCTGGAATTTAAGGTTCTCTATATCTGAGCCCAGGCGACAGCCCACGTTTTATCTCACTGCCATCTTTCAGGACCTGGCACGGCAAAACCATTCTCCACAACTCTTCATGGAGACCCGGCATGCGCCATCCCCTGTGTACCCGTTTAAACCAGCCCTTCTGTCGGGAATGCTCTCCAAGCTACCACTCAGAGCTCATCTCACACACTGCCTCCTGTTTACTCCTTCAGTCCAAGCATTTCGTGTCTACGGCACGCCGAGCTGGTGAACCTTCCATGCAATTCGGCACTTAGTGGTTGGAATGAGCATGCTGACAAGTACAGGGGGAGGGGACACAGAGGAGGGACCAGCCAGTCAGGAATGCCTTTCTCAGGGAGGTGATGACTTGGTTGAAAATAAAGAAGTCTATGATTAGAAAACAATTTCTCCTCATTCTGAACATCCACTGTATTTTTCTCGGTTTTTCTTCAGATTTTACTTCTTCCTTTGTATAAGGTTTCCCCCCGCCCATCTATTTTATCACTCATTTTATCACTCCTGCGAGACTGAAAGCTGCTGAAGGATATTATCTGTGGCTGTTTCATCTCTGGATCTTTTTCACAAAACAGGTACTCAGCAGTGGTCATGAAGCCAGACTTTGGAATGGGCAAATGCGGATTTAAACTCCAGCTCCACACATAGCTTTTACATAGTTATTACAATATTACTAACTACATTCCTATGCTGCACTTTACTTCCCTGTGTCTGTCCTCCTGAAGCATATGTCAACTGTAGTTGAAAAATAAAAATTAATTAAAAAATAAAATATAATAATACAGCTCCACCCTTTAGAACCAAGGGACCTTGGTAGGACTAGTTAAATGACCTCTTTTAGACTGGATTTCTACATGTGTAAATTAAGCAAGGAAAAAATCTATCTCACAGAGCCATTATAAGAACACAAAATAATTATGAAAATGTTTTTACAATGCTTAGCACAGTACCTGCTAT
This sequence comes from Macroglossus sobrinus, assembly GCA_004027375.1. Lineage (NCBI taxonomy): Eukaryota > Metazoa > Chordata > Mammalia > Chiroptera > Pteropodidae > Macroglossus > Macroglossus sobrinus. The sequence continues at coordinate 81,358 of PVKZ01002190.1, forward strand.
ACAGTAAAAGCTGACTAAATGATAGCTTTGAACGTCTAATGCAGTCAGTGACTGTTTCCAAGAACTCTTAGCACAATACACAGCAACAGTCTGATGTAAACACCCACTAACTTGAATTATTATCTTATTCTATTTCAAATACATGCATATAAGCATGATCGTACTAATTAAGGCCATAGCACAGATATTTCTTTTGCAAAGCAGATTTTTGTTCTGCCCAAAAACTCATAAAGAAACTGTAATTGAGGTTAAAAAAGCTAGTGCTTAATCATTATACCACCTTCTCCAGAGTTTATCAATTACTAAACAAAAAAAGAGCCTAGTGATTCATTGTTATAAAGAATGTGTGCGGTGGGGGTGGGGTGGGGAGGGTCATTTAATCAAAGAAATAAAAAGAGAAAAAAAGGGTCCAGGCCTAGTGAAAAGTTAAAATCATGTTATTCTAAGCAGCTTTTGTGGTTAGTTCTTAGTTTAGATGGTGGTGGTTTTTAATGACCCAAGATACAGGAACACCCATCAAAGAAAGGAAATCATTAAACATTCTCAAGTCAACCTCCTTAATTCAGGCTAATGGAGAGGCAAAGGCAGATGATAAATTTAAAGAATTTGCAAAAAGTGCCATTGTATTACCTTCAAATACACATGGGGGCCATCAGCTACCTCACTACTAATGAAACAGATTCTCACTGAAATTCTCTGGATAGAGATAATATAATAGATTAGAACACTGAGCACACATTAGATACTATACACAACTCTGGCGGGGACGGGGCGGGAAGAACACACCCATGAATGAGACCTGGTTCTTTCCTGGGTGAGAGAAACATGCAAATATCTAACTTCATTTTAAGATACAGTGAAGTGGCATGAGATGGAGGCAAACTCTGCACGCTGTCCGAGCTCCCGGAACCAAGCGATCCTTACAGTGGGAATAGCGAGATTCCTTCTCTAGAGGAAATACCATTTTAGCTGGGCTTTGAAGGCTAAACTCACAAGAAAAGTTAGGAAGCTCATCTTGGTTGAGAACTTGCTCTGCGTCATATGTTCTGTCTATAGTATTTCATTTCATGATTAAAGTAGTGATTCACATTATGGTCTTATTACGGCAACCGGAAGGCACTTTTCCCAAAGCGTAGGAGCCTGGGTGCTGATACGGACCGCAATGACCCCAAAGCCTGTGATTGCCTCTCTCCTCGTGGCCTGGGGCCTCTTGCTGTACAGTGTGTATGAGATCAGCTATCTGGGAGACAAGCTGAAACCATGGTACCAGATTTTCTGTCATCGTATCTAAACCACGAATGCATGAAAGCCTTCGGAAGCAGTGCATTCCTGGAGGTCGATTGTGCTCACTGCCAATACTGGTTATACTATTCATTACCCAGTATAGATTAACTAATTTATAGCTAACTTATACAATTAATAAGGATTACTGGATTAAATTGAACAAATTTATCTCCTTGAAGACAGTGTAAAGGTTAAGGTTAGCCCAGTTGAAGCCCAATTACAATAATTTATGCAAAATACTGAATCAGTCAGAGATCTAATGAGGTGTTTGGGAGCTGTGAGTAATGCTCCAGCTCACCAGGCACTAATATGTAGCTAAGGTCTGCCTGAAAGGCCAGAAAAATACAAGACAACATGGTTAGGACATGGGCAGCTGGATGGCTCAGGAAATGGCTCAGTAAGTTACAGTTCCTCCACACAGAGGGGTGGTGTACGGCCACTAAAGACCTCCCTGGACATCTTTTGGTCTCCTCCCCAGATTCCGCCTCATCTCTCCTCAAAGGAGTCCTTGGTCCTCTTTTACTCAGTACCCTCACCCAGCAGGTGATCTCCTCCAGTTCCATGGCTTTTAACACCATTCGACACTTAGAACCTCCACATTGATATCCCTGCACCTCCCTCCTGAACTCTAGTCTTGTATATCCAGATGCTGGCTTTACATCTCTATAAGAATGCCTGAAAATATCTCAAACTTAACATGTTCCGAGTTGAATCATTAGGGAATTATTGATTCTGACCTCTCTCTGCCTCCCCTTTAGCCCTCTAATCTGTGTGTCTCAGTTAACGGAAATGCCAGGTATTCAGATGTTTTGGCCAAAAGAACTTGGATTCAACCCTTGACCTCTCTCTCCCTCATACACTACAACATTGAATCCATCTATCTATACTGTCACCTCATTTACTATCAAATTCTATACTGGCAACTCAACCTTTAAAATATATGGAGAAACAGACAACTTCTAGCCAACTTGCTCCTACTACCCTGGCCTGAGCCACCATCATCTCTTGCCTCTCTCTCTGCATTGCCTCCAATGACTGTCCTGTTTCTACTCTTGCCTGTTACGTTCTATTCTCAATACAGTAGCTAGAGTGGAATGGATGGTTCCTCAGGCCACTGGAATAAAAGCCCAAGTCCTCACGAGGAAGCATGACGCTCTTCTACGTGAGCTGTCCCCTCGCCCCCAACCCCACCACACACACACACCTTTCCTTTGTCCTTATCCTTGCCATATTCCTTTTATCAACTATCATCTGGCTATAATGGCCTCCTTGCTGGTCCTAAAAATGACATGCACCTTCTCACCTGGGCCCATTTTCACCTGGATTAATGAGTATCAACTTCCTCTTTTACAGAAGGAGGTAATGGGATCAGATGATCTCTCAGGTCCCTCCACAAAGAGGTTATGACTTTTTAACTATTTTCATCTGCAAATCACAAAGTTCACGAAACCCAAGCCGAACAACGTGGCGATATCATGAGTTCTAACCAAAGGCAAAGAAAAACCGGAATTTCCATAACCCTTCACCACTGATTCTGCAAATCAAAATTAGATCTAATAAGCCATTCTTAGAGTGAGGGCTGGAAAATTAACAGTGGTCCGTGGAAGTATTTAATTATTTAAATAGTATGACAAGGATGCTGTATGACAACAAGGAAAATTATCCTATTAAAATGCTAAGGGAAGTTGGGAAATCGCTTTATGTGAATACTATTATAACAAATGAAAATGTAAGAACAGAAAGAGTTGTAGAAGAAAATCATTGACCTGCTAAGAGTAATGGTGCTAAAGTCATGGGATTGAGGGTGATTTTTTTCCTTCTTTTTCTCCTTTTCTAAATTCTCTTCTATGTGGTTTATTACCTTTTATGATGCAGATGTGAGTGTGTATGTGTGTTTAATCTTTTAAATATTTAAACCAGGAGATTGCTCTCCAGCTGGAAACAATACTTTGTTCTTTCAATTACTGGGTCCACACACTACAGGCAAAGTAGGAAAAGTGTTCTTTGAGCAAGAACACGGTAATAAAAGATTAACAGACAATTTCCCTACATTGATGTGGATCAGCCATGCAGTCAACTCAGTTGGCAGCCAAAAGCCCAAACACACAGATCCAGGTATTTTTTTAATCACATAAACATTGTTAGTGGCATACTCTCTGATTTTAAGTGCAGGACACGCTCAAAAGCCCTCTGGGAAATGTTACATTCTTTTTCTTCCCAGTGATGTCAAGATGCTATCCTCAAGTAGAGGGCTAGAATAAGAACATCACTGAAGAATATTCACTGAGTTTTTTCAAATTGGATTATGGATCTAGGTATAAAGAGCCCAAAGTTACAGGAGAAGCTGCTTGGCTTTGGCTCGCCTACCTACTACCGTGTGTCTCAGTATTTCACGTATAAAATGAGAAAGTAAGACCCTTCCATCAAGGAAAAAAGAGTGAAAGAAAGTGAAGAATTTGGAGAGGAATGTTTCTACCTTATCAGGTTATGTGCATTAAATGTTATAACAAGTTAGCATAAGATATGATTCACAATACACACTCAAAAATGCAGTCCTTTATGTATTCAATCACTGTCTGTTGAGAGCTTAGGATGAACCAGGCCTGTGCTAGGTGATGTGGATACAACAGCAAACAAGCCTCATTATCATAACCAAAAAAAGTGCCTAGGTGGTAGGAGAATCCAAGAAGTAAAAGACTGTAACAATTCTGTATAAGATGCACTAGATTTGCAAAAAGCACAGTGCTATGGGAGCACAGAGAAGGGCAGGACAGTAGGGGGACAAATAACCCCTAAATATAGTCTAATGCTTTTTTAATATCAAGAATAACTTGAGTGACAAATAACCCCTAAATATAGCCTAATGCTTTTTTAATATGAAGACTAACTTGAGTGTTCATTAAGCCAAAGATTTTCAAAACTTCTCACTTGCATTACCTCACCGATTCTATTCTATTATTAATATCCATATTTTAAGATAATTGAGACACAGAGTGGGGTAAACAAATTCCCTAGAATCACACAGCTACCAATCATTGGCGCCTCTGACTTCCAACTTGCATTTCTAACTGCTATGCACACTGCCTCCTTCACTGGCTAGGGTGCTTATTAAGCGAGGTTACAAATGTTAAAGTACATAGATTATTACCCATCACATAGTAAACATTCAGTAAATGTCAGCTGGTGTTAGTAATAGTAGGAGTAGCGAGAACAGTAACAGTAATAGCAAAAGTTGTAATGAGTAGTACTAGTAGTAATAGTAGAAGTGGTAGTAATAGCAGCAAAATGTAAAGCACTCTATGAATGCTGGTGGTTATTATTAGTCTGGGCTGAGAAGTGTTCCAAGAAGGAAGGTTAACCAGTCTCATACTTCCGTATCTCATGGTTCCTCTCTCAAGAAGTCTACTTCTTGGTAGAGAAGAAGAACCCCCACACGGAAGACAGCTGGTGATTTTGAATAAAAGCTACCAAAATTTCAAAATAAATTGTTGAATTTCCAGGAACCAAATGATTTAGGAAAATGTCGTATTTTAGGACTGGTGCAGAAGGGACCTAATAGTTAAGTCTTATGAGCACACTTAGCAAGCAGGAGGTGCTGTGCCAAGCACTTCACAAGTACCAGGTCATCTCTGCCTTATGACTGTTCCATGAGGTACATACTGTATTATCTTCTTTCCACATGGGAGAACCCGGAGGTTCAGAAAAGGTAAACCATTTGCTCAAGATTACACATCTAGTAAATAGCAAAGTCAGGATTTTAACACAGGCCCATGAACTCTGCTCACCTGGCCTCTGGGATGAGGGTGATGCACCTGGGCTGAGGATGGACCAGATTTGGACAAAGAAAGAGGAGCAGTCAGGGCATACCAAGTAACAGCGCTGCCGGAGTCAAAGCCAAAGCCAAAGCCTGGGAGGAGACGAGGGGCCTGAGGCCAAGGGCAGGAAGGACGGAGCTGGGCCAGCTGCTGGGCGCGAGCCTGGGCCCTGTCCTTCCAGAGATCCCCACCCAAGAAAAACCGCACAGCCAAGACACACACTTGTTTAGAACATCTTATTTTTAAATTGTGTTTGGTTTTTCTCATCTGTACCTAGTTGCAGCAGACCAAGATCAGAAAACTGGTAGAAGCCAGCTTTCATTTTTAATTTTGGCTTATTCTGAATCGCACTCAGAGTAATACAACGTTTTTTTAAATGCTACTTTGGGATTTGGACAATTTGAAGCTACATTTACCTAATCATTTGACTCTCCCCACCCCATGTAAACCCCCTGAAGGAACTATAGAAGCCTTTGCATGGTACCCATTTATTCAATCAACAAACGTACTTTGTGTCAGACCATTTGCTCAGCAACATAGACATGGCAATGAACAAACAGAGACACAATCCTGGCTTCCCTGGAATTCACATTCCTTCTGGTCGGAAGATGTGGGAGACACTTGCAAAACCAAATAAGTAAGATGATAGCATACTGAGATGTGCACTTGGGCCAAATGTAAGCAGAGTACATTCTGGATTCATTCAGGTGAAGGGTCTATAATAGGTACAGTGCACAGGGTTGAGAAAGTAATGTTTGGACTGAGAAGGAACCACAAGAAGGAGCCAAGACCTGAGGCAACGGGGGCCTGGAGGAGAGAACAGCTAGTGCAAAGACCTGGACACCGATGAGAACGCGAATGTTAGAGGAACAAAGCTGGGCCGGATCACAGCCAGGGAGAGAGTAGTAGGGACAAGATCAAGAAGGATCCTGCAGGCTTGGTGTAAGGAGCTTAAATTGTACTTTAAGTGCTAGAGAAACCATATGAGATGACTTGTTTTTCTTTGGGAGAAAAAATCTACTTGATAACTGCACAGTGGATTTTCAGGGCAGTGGGGAGGGTGCAAAGGAAGGTGAAAACTAGTTAGAAAAGTATGACAATGGTCAAGATGGGTAAGAAGTAGGTATTGACTAGAATGGTTTGGGTTTATTGGAGAAAAGGGGAAACGAAATGTTTTCGAGGTAGAGGTCAAAGGTCTCAGCGACAGGGTAGAGGTGGAGCGTAAGGGAACTGTGATGTCCAGGAAGATCCCCAGGCTTTGGCGCAAGGACCTGGATACATGGTGGCGTCAATCAATGAAATGTGACCATCAGGTGAAGAGCAAGCCGCTGGGGGTGTTGGGAAGGGAATTCAAGAGTTCTGTTTGGATATAATAGGTTAGAGATGGTTATTAAACATTATGTCAAGTAGGCATTTAAATATATATATCCAGGGTTCAAAGGGGAGGATGAGGCTGGAAATAAAGATTTGGGCTTTTTCAGTGTTATAGATGGTAAGTCTGGCATGTGACTAGGTAAGATCACCTTGGGGGAGAAGGAAGGGGTAAAAATAGGTTCAGACCATCTCAAAATGGGCACTGTGAGCCTGCTTCCTCATTTATAAAATAGGAATAATAACAGACACCACACGGGGTGGTTTTACAAATTGAATTAAATTCTATTTATATGTAAGTCTCTAATCTATCTGACCCTGAATCCCTGGTCCATTTCAGTGTCATATCAAAGTCCCATTAAGGCCACTTTCACAAGGGCCAGGATTTCTCAAGAGACAGGGCTAAATAATTGAGTTGCAAAGCCAGGATCCCGTGGTACCCACCCACACTGCTTTCTTTCTCCTTTTCCCTCCTCCACCAACTCTGTCTCCAGTGCTTTTATACAGCACACAATATGCACAATACACTTGGGCTACTGCCATGGGCTGCTGAATCCCAGGTTTTCAGGAAAGAACAGATCTCCAAAGTCCTGACCAGGTGACACATGACCTCAGGGAGTTATAATTGGCATGGGTCGAGCCCCATTACAAAATGTTAAGTCAAGTGACAGCTAATTCTCCTGGGCTGGAATAAGTAATGGCTTCCCTTGGAACCCTGGATCAGTGCCCAGTAGAGTGAGTGGCAGGCAAAGGAGTCTTCAGTCAATGGGGTACTTGAGGACACCAACATCCTTGTGCCCCAAGCTGCCCTCTCTGCCACATTCCATTGCCCGAAAGAAAAGGTCACAGAGTCTGCAATAAAAATAGCTAACATTTATTAAGTGCCTATTTCATATCAAGTACTTGGGCAAGCACTTTCCAAGCATTATCTTATTTAATCCCTCTGGGAATCCAGTGAGCTTGACACTAGTATAACTGTCAAGTTACATGAGAAAATTGAGACCCAAGGAGCATAGGTCATTGTTCAAGGTCAAACAACTAAAAAGTGGCAGAGACCTGAAGAAAGGTCTGCACTCAACCACTAAGCAACATTGACCTTCCATGTATACAGCGAGAAGAGGCAGGATGAGTTCCAGGCTCAGGCTTGTTACTTATAACATTATGTCACCTGTAGTAAGCCATTTACTCTTCCTGAGCTTTCTACCTTCAGAGTGAACAGAGTAACGTCTGCCTCCTCACAAGCACTGGGAGCACACAATGTGAGAAGTGATATAAAAAAATCACTCACAAACTCTCAAGGAATTTTCATAAAAGATGATGATGATACCGATGTTGATCATGACACATGCATACAAATCAAAACATCCCAATAATCTACTGATTATTAACAACAATTAGTATAGAGCCTGGTATCTAGTGTTCAATAAATATTATTAAATACATGTCAATAAATATTATTAAATGAGTAATGAAGATGAACAAGAACAAGTTGCTAAAAGAGATTTCAGTAGATTCAACTCATTTCAAACAATTGGGTCTGTCAATGAATAACCTGTACGTACATAAAGTTAGGGTCAGGATGAAGTTCAAAGTGTTAATAGCAAGGTAAAGATTCTATACCTATGGTTCAATTTTCCTTCAGGGATTTCATGAAGGATCCACCATGAGTAAAGAACTTTCCTATCTAGCAAGTTTAGCACATGTTAGCACACAGTAGGTTCTTTATAAAGCTGTCTTCTCATTGTCTCCCTTTTCCTTTCTCCCTTATCTCTCTCTCCCTTGCCTTTCTTTTTCCCTCCTCCCATTTCCCCTCTCTCTTTATCACCTTTATTTTAGATTCCTATCTTCTCTAATTTCTTCTCTTCTTTCAGTCCCTCCATATTCTTTCCACTCTTGTCTCCTCCCTAGCTCTTCCTTTCTTTTTCATCTTCCCTCAATCATTTGTCCTTGCCCACTATGTAATGAACTCTCTTCTTTGTCTTTTGGGTTCATATGTGTGTTCACATATGAATGCAGCAAGCTCATTCCTCCCAGGTTTTGATCACTTGAGTTAAGAAATTCAACCATGCGGCCAATGCAAAAAGTCTTCTTCCAGGCAATCCCAACCACTGTCATCTTCTAATGGCCAAAGTTCAGTTTTAATGTCCAATAGGTGGACTGACTCATGCCCAAAGGCACCTCCCAAACACGGATAGGATCAGGATCACCTTTTCCATTAATATAGTGGTTAGAGAGAAACTTGTCAGTTCCAGGAAATGTGTGTGTGTGTGTGTGTGTGTGTGTGTGTGTGTGTGTGTGTGTGTGTGTGTGTTTTAACAACTGTTCAGGCTTCTGTCTCCCCCTCCGAACTTTGAGCCCCTGGAGGACCCCATTTACATTTATCCTTTAATTCCCACAACAACCACATGAGCAGACCCTATTTCCCCCCAATTTAAAGAGAAACTCAAAAGAAACAAAAGAGAGAGAGAGAGAGAGAGAGAGAGAGAGAGGGGAAGAAAAAAAGGCAAGGAATTCTCCAAATCACATAATAATTCTGAGGAAAATACTGAATTCAAGCCCAGGTCCCCTGACTCTGATGGCTTTGGGAAGGCACGGATGACCACAACCACCGCAAATCCTTGTAACTTCCTAAAGTTTCACCATTAGAGTTACTCAGAGTAAAGGGAAAACAGGTTAAGGGTGTAAAGTCTGGGTTCATTGCACAGCTCTAGGACTTACTAGCTTTATGACCTTGGGCAAGTTATTTAGGTTCTCTGTGCCTCAATTGTCTTAAAGTAAAATACATACATACATACATACATACATACATACATACATACATACATACATAAAAGCATCTCTCTTATAGAGTTAAATGTGATAACTCATATAAAGCCCTGAACAGAGCTCCAGGAGAACAGCAGTCAAGGAAAGTTCACCATAGCTACTGCAAAGCTTTGACCTCCGGAAAGGACGATCTCTTTAGGCACCATTAAGAGGGAGAATACTAGGGGTCAGAATACGAGTCTGGATAATATCCAGAGATAAATCTGAAGCACAGTATTCTCCCACCAGCTCAGAGAGGAAAAAGAATAAATTGAGGAGAAATGGTCCCTCCTGGTCATGGTGTCCAGTTCTCCGGAAATCGTCACAATGGCCAGTACGTAAAAACATCTTGGCCCCACAGGTTTTCCAGCAAGTTTTCACTGGAGCTAATGACAATGGGTTTCAGACGTCCCTGGGCTCAGAGTCATTGCAGGAGGCTCAGTGATGCTCAGCTCAGGGAAGGCCTGGGTCTCGTTCTTCCTGCACAAGTGTCTTGGATTTTCAGGATAGTTACATCATGTGGGTTGTCAGAGAGAGGATGACATCACTGGTACTCATTATCTTGTTAATTAGAAGATGGATTAACAATTCCTGTTTATTCACCACAAAGCCCACAGATATAACCAGAGGTTGGGCAGACCAGTTGCTCAGACACCCTCTGGAAGAAACAGAAGCTCTGCATGTTAGAGCTAAGGAGTGACCTCACACTCTTCACTCTTCACACCCCTGGTAATGCTGCCTAGCACGGGACTCAAATAAACCTCGCCATTGGACAAGTTAAAGCCAAAGGTCCAAACCCAGTACAAGCCTTAAAGTACTCTTCTGGGTCCTTCAGCACTGTCCACCAACTTAAGCCTTTTATTCCTTCAGATTATTACACCTACTGTGAGCAAGGCATTACGGTAGGTATTGAGAAGACAAAAGGACAGCATCAGTCTTGCCTGGCCAGGATGGTCATGGACAACAGCAATGGCCTGTCGACATGGCTTCTCTTTCACACTGTTCTGCAGAGGTGAACTGAGTCTCTGGAGGGACATATCTCACTTCCCCCTCGACCCTTCCCTGGCCTATTTATGCACCTCATTCAAAGGTCTTTTGAGACATTGACAGTTGCTTTTTGGATAACTCAGTCTGTTCAAGGTCAAGGTATAAGTTTATTTCCTTCCCTTAGCCCAGACATATTTGGCAATCACAAGGTTGATCTCTGAAAATTTCTTAGTTTCATTGAAGTCTTTACTCATATTCTTTTGTTTCTTCATTGTTTTTATTGGGAATCAAGGGAAGGCAAACAATCTCCCCAAACCAATTCCCTCCTTTGCAAGTTATGTAAACAGGTCCAGAGATGCACTCAGCGTCAGGACACCCTGAAGAGCAGGGCTGTGCCAAATCCTGGTCTCTCAGCTCCAACCTGAAGTGCAGCAGCAAAGTCTGGGAAGACGGGCTCCAAGGCTTGATGCCTTGGTGATTCCTTGATGAGGGGGTGTCATGTCGGAAGAAGACGGCTTCCAGCGATCTTACATTCAAACTCACTGCCAAACCCATGACAGTTCAAATAGTCTCAAAAACTTGGCAATGTACTTTGGCCAGCAAGTCCATTACATGTAATTTACCACCTCATTTGGTGTGGAGAATCAAATTTGGTGAGAGAATCAGAAGGAGCTGTGGTTTCCCAGTCAATTACCATTTATTAAGATCTATCTGTGAGATAAGTTGGTTCATTTATTCACTCAGGGGAGCTGGTACCCTCAGCACATGGCCGAGGCAGCAGTGTGTGGTAGTCTTAGAATGCAAGCTTTGACGTCAGGCAGCTTTAGTTCACCTCCCAGATTCGTTATTTACTAGCTGTTTAGTTTGGGGCAAATTCCCTAATCTTTATGGGTTTGACTCCTCAACATTATAATGAGGGCAAGAGTTTCTACTATAACAAACTTTTTAAATAAAATAATGTAGGTTAAATTAATCACATGATTTAGCATATTAATGTCTGAACATTATAAATAAAATAAGTGCTAGATTATGGCTGGATGAAGGTATTCCGTATGAGCAGGCTATCTCCTGCTTCCTTTAGAAAAAAACATCCAAGAAATTTTTAGATGTGTATTTTGCAACAGAAACGCTTGTCAGTGAAGGAAGGATGGCGTGTTTACCCGTGTGCCCTCCCTGCACCGACACGCATGACACGGACCTTTCACTCTGGAATCTGCTCAGTCTCACAATCTTCTTCTCACTCACAAAAAAAAGCATATGACTTGGCCATGGCGTTTTCTGTAAATCATTCGAGATAAGGACCTTTGAGAACATCATTTGCACCTTCCCCTCCTTTTGAATGCTGAATTTAAGCTCATGCTGGAGTGGGCTCCTGCAGTGCTTCTCTGGGGTACAAACCCTGCAGTGACCCTACATCACTCATGGGAAAGAACGCCTCTTCCAGTCCGACCAGCCAATAGTGACGGGAGAGTGACATGAAGCCAATGGTCATTAACGTAAAAAATCATGTTATAAGATAAGCTGTACAATATATTTTCATATTTTTCCCTTTTTTAAAGTACAGACTTACATAGTCAAAATCTTGGAAAAATTATATCCAATCCTTAGTGGTAAATTCTAGAAAATAGGACTATAAATGATATCTTCTTCTTTTTTTTTTCCATTATTTTCAGAAAAGACTACCATCAGCCTGCATTGTTTACACAATAAGAAAATAGCACAGTAAAAATTAGGCTGAAAAATAACATAGTTAGCATAATACCTTATGGAAAATCTTAGATGATCAATGAATGCTTAATGACTGCATGAATGGCCCACAATCTGGGCAATTCCTGATAAGCCAACAGTTCAGCTGACTTGGCATCGCCATCATTCTGGCTCCACCACTGAATGATCCCTCCAGGGTAACAAGAGAAAAAGGAGGAAGGAGAGGAAAATAAAGAAGAGAATGGAGAAAGAAGGTTTAGGAATGAAGTGCAATTAGGGACAAGTTACACCGCTTGATCACAGAATGCTACACCTAGAGAGCAGGCTACAGAAAGGGGACTCGACATTTCTGCACTGTATGGGTGTCTCACAGAGAACACAGCCCCACTCTTTTGCAACTCTCATCATGCAGATGGGGAATCAACCAGACTAGTCACACACGTAATTAGCGGTGACAATTTGAATCAAGGCCTCCTGACTCCAGATCAGGGCTTCTCATGATAAAGAAATACATTCATGAAATATATACATTTATATATTCAAATTTAGTTTAACTTAGGGGCTCAGAAGGATTATGGGAAATAGTCAAGACAGAGAAGACTGAAGAAAAAAGAACCTAAGAGCATATTTGCTAGCCCCAGTTCAATATACAACACCTCCAGTTAACCATCTATGAGAGGCATGATGTTTTTAGGACCTACAGGGCAATCAGTCCCCAAAGAAGCAAGAAGGCATTCACTCAGTGCAGAAAGCATCTAGCCCAGACAACAACCAGGGAGCTATTTAGCATCAATCTGTGAAAAGAATCTTTTCCATTATATTCTTAGGACGTCACTGCTTTGCCGAGTTCCTGTCTTCAGAGAAACATAGCAAGGTCTGTGTCTCTTTCTTAAAAGGATCTCTGCCCTCTACCCATCCCACCAAACCCCTACCTCAGAAGACAGATATTAACAGACTTTACTATTAATGCCTACCCCCAAAACTGAAACTTCAAATGCCAAAGAGACAATTTAAACGTAGACCACCGGTGCACCGGAGACCTGACTTAGTGTGCAGTCAGATGGAGGAGGAGAATTGTGTGTCCCATCTTGTAGTTCTCTATTTAAAGGCAACCCCTTCTTTCAGATTGTCATTTCATTCGCCTCTGCAACAGGATAGTGCATTAGAGCCAGGATCTGAACATGCCTCACAGGTATTACGTAGAGGCCAGTATTCTTTTTGTCTGTTATTCAGACCCTTCTTGCATACAACAGTTTAAATGACAGCTAAAAGCTTAATGTAGTGTTGAAGGTTTACATTTTAACAGAGCTGAGGACCAAACACAGAGGTGATACTCCATTCCATAGGTTCTTTGGCTGGGAAAGATCTGGGATGGCCCATAAGAACCCTGGAACCCTCTAACCCCCCTGTTGAACCTTCATCTTCACCCTGCATTGTCACTGACTGACTCTAAATCTAAGAGTGACTTCTGTCTGTACCGACTGTAAGAAAACTTTGCTTCTCTGGAAGTCAACTCATCGTAAACGTCAGTTCATTGAAATTTAGGTTTTAACATTACTTTTTCATTATAACAAGTCATAAGGACACTAATTAAAGTATTATTAGCTGATGTCATAAACAAGTTTCAAAATTTATAATGTCCGAAACACAACAGAAATTTTCACAAATGTAAAATCCAAAATGGGTGGTGGTGATCAGCAGTGGCCCTCTCATTCCTGCATCTCGTGGCTCCATCCTTTTCAACACGAGGCTCCTAAAGTTAAGGGCTTCTCTGTGTCTGTCACATGCTCGTAACTGGAAAGAGTATGGGAGAGATCACGACAGATCTCATGGGCTAGACTGCAAAGTGGGATGCATCCCCTCCAATCACATTGTGCTGGCTAGAATTCAGTCACATGGCCACGCCCAAGTGCAGAGGAGGCTGGGAAATGTGAGCTGTGTGCCCAGGTAGAAGGGGGGCAGGTGTGCAGCACTGCTAGCCAGTCTCCATCACAACAGGAAAATTATATCAGCACAGTACCAATAAAACAGCCCTTTCCAGAGTGTGCCCTGGAGGCTGGGGAAGTAAGGACCAATCTCTGACAGATGTGTCTTCAGACCCACACAAGAATCCCTATACAAAATAAAGATTCTGTACGGTTTTCTAAGAAAATTTCATCTCCATAACAGAACTATGCCTCTTTAAAATTTTTTTTAAAAAAGATGCATGTCAGAGGGTAAAAAAGAGTTTCAACAGTTAAAGAAGACGGTATCATCAGATTATCCCTAACTTGACATTTTAATTTGTTAAAGTTACATTCCTCATTCAGTCCAGCTAATTTGGGTTAACCAGTTAATAAGCCACATGGCTATTATTAGTGATATTGTATTGTGAAATATCCTAATGAATCTCTATTTGCCATATATTCTATCTCGGACTACACAGATGCCTAATAATAGGGTGGAGAGAGAAAGGGGGAAAAAAATTATCCTCTGTGTGCGTGTTTTCCCCATCATTTATGTTCACTGGATAACTACACCTGGCTTTTAAATCTGTCTCCTTTGCTCTAACTGCAAGACAAAAAGTGTCTCTGAGTGAGGAAACCCAGGAGTATCCGAAACCAGGTTACAACTCTCTTCAGTAATTTGGTTCTGTAAGAAAATACGCATGCCTACGAATTATCCTTAGATCCAGCTCTCATGATCATTTGAATTTATATGGGGGGGGGGCTGAGAGGAGGGGAATTCTCATCAGTTTTTAAAATGGATTTCATGACTATAAGCATGAAAGAAGTTTCTGGCAGAAAAACACCTTAATTCTCATCAAAGCCAAACTGTTTTTCTTGTTGTAGGGTGCAGAGTGAGAGACAAAGAGACTACGCTCCAGTGTCATATATGTCTGCTGCAAATCAAATCCACACACAGCTGTGTCCCCTTCCATCGGAGCTATTAGCTAAGAAATGCAAACACTGAGGCAGTTTTCTCTATCATATATTTTTTAAGTATCACCTAATATTAATAAAAGTAAATGAAATAGATACATTCAAGAACTGCTAATGGAAATATAATTTGGAAAGCAGTTTCATTAAAAATATTATCAAGGTTAGATGACTTCATGTTTTTGGAACCAGTGATTGAATTTCTGACCTCATTTTAAAATAAATGCTCTTAATTTCATAAAAAAAAGTCTTATACATACAATGTTTGTTTTGATGCTCTTTATGACAACAAATGCCATCAACGAGATAGGTTAAATCAATCCGGCATAGAGACCATAACCAAAGTGTTTGCAATTGTGCTTTAGCTCCGGTCCTATGCAAATTATTACAAATTGTGGAGTAGTAAACTCATAATTACTGATTTCTTTAGAGCTCTAGTGTCAAAGAAATTGTGAGCTCAGTCTTTAGCTTTAAGTGAACATATCAGTAAGTGTTAGGATATTGTATTTTGGTTCTAGGTTTGGGGCATTTTGATGACTTTACAATTGGGAATGACTTGAAATTGAATTAAGGTAACACTTTGAAAATGAAGTCATTTTGCAAAACCTGGAGACAGGCTTAAAAGATGATGTTAAGTGGAGAAGCAGAAAAGAAAATTGTTGGTGCAATTTGGTAACAAAAACGAAACAAAAAATAAAACAAAATGAAAATATTTTAAATAGAAAAAATTCTATTCTTTCCTCATTTCTTTCTGTTTTCAAATTTCAAGAAAAAAAGTTAAAATTTTCTTTGAGGAAAAAAACATATATAAACTTGAAAAAAACTGCCTGTCCTACCTTCTCATACATACCTCAATTGCAACTCCCAAATTGTGACAATCAATAGCCTGAGGTTAGCTCGCATCTGCACCATTTCCTGTGAAACTCGGCAGGACTCATTCCCTAGTGTGAGCCCCAGGAAGGACAGATGTCCACGTAGCCAACCCAGGGTCCCATGTCCACATCCAGTCCCTATGGAGCTAGGACGATGATGCTGAGTATGCACTTAGAAAAGCAACACAAGCAAGGATTTCATTCTTCCTCACCTCTGCAGCTTTCCTTTACCCTGGCTCTAGAAATTACTTCTCAGACTGAGCAAATGGAGGGTGGCAGAAGGATCAGAATCTGTGTTTCCCCTCCTCTTTAATTTGAACATAAAAAAAGACCTAAGCCACCACGAGGGACGCTGAGTCAAGTCTCGGAGCCAATAATCTCCTTATTACTCTTGCGGGCAGAATGCGGTTTTGTTTCTCTTTCAGTGGCAGCAGCACTGAGCATTTCTTTGGTTAAGGCTTTCTGCATCATTTTAATAGAACACTTTCTTCCTCTCTTGCATTTAATCCCATCTAAGCTCTATATTTTAAAAGAAGCAGTACTTAGATCCTGTTCAGATGGCATGAAAGATCCTCTTTGCTCCCAGGGTTATGATGAAGGAGACTGGCCTTCAGATTGTAAAGTATTTCAAGGATCTTGCTTGCCTATGATTGCCCCAAGTCCTGTCATCTCCCCAGAATTCAGATACAGGTTTGGATTTGAGGTGATGTGGTACAAGCTTGCCATGTCATCTAGTCAGTACAAAGGTATGTCCTGAGAACCTGCTAGGTGTCCAGCAGTGCATTAGTTGCTGGAAATATGACAGTGAAGACATACCATAAACATGATTTCGATAACTTATTAATTAATTTGCCTCACCTGTTCCTCAACCATAGGAATATCCCGAAGGGAGACACATTTCGGTCTAAGGCAGTGATTCCCACCAGGGGCAATTTTGCTCCCCAGGGGACATGAAGCAATGTCTGAAGACATTTTTGGGTACTATGACTTGGAGGAAGTGTGGACCTCAACAGGAGTGCCACTGACATTGAACAGGTAAAAGCCAGGATGCTGCTAAAAACCTACAGTGTCAACAGTGTCAAGCTTGAGAACTCCAGTGGTTTTCAAACTTAAGCAGGCAAATCTTACCTGGAGAGCTAGGACCCCTGCCTAGAGTTTCTGCTTCAGCAGGTCTGGGGTGAGGCCTGAGGATTTGCTTTTCTCATAAGTTCCCAGGTGATGCTGCTGCCATGTGCTGGTCCAGGGACCACAATGGAGAACCACTGGCCTGGAGTTTCAGAGAAGGCATTCTCCAAAAAATGGTGTATCCAGGGTTAACAGGAGTTAGCTGGAGAAAAAGGAAAAGATAAAGTTTTACAGGTAGTCTGTGCAAAAGCCAAGAAGGAAGGAGGCTTCAGCACATCCAGTGTGGAAGGAAGTTCAGGTGAGCCAGAGGAGGACGGGGCAGAGCCACAGTAGGGGCGGTCTGTCCTCCACTTAGAGCAATGGAAGGGCACTGAAGAGATTTCAGCGGGGGATTCTGGGAAACTGAGCCAGGCAGTTGGGGTGGAGTAGAGTAGGGCATAACACCTACAGTGTAATGGAATGAAAGAACACGGCCTTGGGAGCCAGGCAGTCCTAGATTCAATCTTCATTAGGTCTCTCACTAGTTATATGATCAGGGGCAGATGATTTGCCTTCCATGAGCCTCAGTTTTCTCATCTGTTAAGTGGGGCCATTCATACCCACTTCACGGGACTGTTGTGAGAAAAAGTGAAATCGTGTTCAGAAAAGTGGCTGGCACACAGAAGGGCTCGAGGAATGTTAATTCTCTTCCATCAAACGTCAATGATGAAAGGACCAAGGGCTACTCCACCACCTAATTTGCATCTCAAAGAACACACAGCAAAGCATGACGTCAGCAACCTGGGTCTGTCCAAAGAGCACTTGCATCACCTGTATGCCAGACCCATGCCAGGGCTTGCCACTGGCATGTTTAAGGGCAAATTAGGCAACCACCGGCCCACACAAAAATGCTGCTAAGCTTATGCTAGGTTTGCAGATACCATCACAGGTCTCAGGCCAAACTTACCTCATCTATTAATGGCTCTTTAACCATGTCCCTTATTGTTTTGTAGCCTGACAATGGGGAGGAGAAACAGTGCTTGGAACCACAATAAATAATACTACTTAGCACTTAAATAACCTTTGCCATCTTCAAAGTCATTTATAAACACTCGCAAATTAACACTTACGCAGCCCCGGCCTTGGGAAAGTGTCATTATCTTTGTTTCTTCCACACAGCAAAGAGGATGAGGTAATGAAGCTGCCCAAACTCTAGCCAGTTGGCTTCAGAATGTGCTGCTTTAATTCAATCTGGGCATGCCTGGGGTCCATTTCAGAAAGATCTGGGCTTTGGATAGTGAAGAGTGTTGGACCAGAGGTGCGAGGTCCACTTTTTAAGAACCCCTTAAAAATAATAATAAATAAAGAAGCTAGAAGGAAATTTTTGGAGGGGATGGATATGTTTGTGGTGTAGACTGTGATGGCTTCATGGGCATATACGCATCAAGTTGTATACACTAAATATGTACAGTTCTTTATATGTCAATCACGCCTCAATAAAGAGCTTCAAAGAAGAAGAATCCCTGGTGAATCTAATGTTGCATAGGTGTCCCCTGCATTAGACGTCATCACGAGGGCTGCTTTTTGGCCAACAAAGTGTAGTCTCTGGTTCCCCAGCTCTTACTCTGCCGTCTCCCAGAAAACTGAGTGAACGTCAGGATTTTTTTTTTTTGCATGGTTTTGATAATTATGTAATTAACAATGATAACATCTCGAAGTTTCTTCATCTGTGAGCTAGAGCTAGTGACCCCCAGGGGTGTTGTGGGGACACTGTGTGAAGAAGCTAGGACAGTGATCAACACAAGGAAACTTCCCTCATCACTGCTGTGGTTGACGCCACTGCCTTTGTATTCACATCATTATTCCCCACATTTCTCATATGCTCTGTCTTATTATGTTCATAACTATTTTCTTAATAAGATAAGGTCACATTATCCTTGATGGAAACGCGGGTTCTGAGAGGAACCCTGGACTCCCCCAGTACCACGCAGTCAGTCGCTGGCCCAGTAGGAAGGACTCTGTGGCTCCTATCATGTGTCCCTTCACTCGTAACTCCCCTTCTTCCTACCCCAAGGCCAACATTTTTGTGTTCGTGAAGTCTAGGATGTTTGCGTTCTTCCCCTCTCCACATTCCAAGCAAATAATGGCAACTCCTACCTCCCCACCCATCACTCCACAGCAACTCAAGACATTTATTAAGGCCATAGTATGTGTCAGACACTGTACCCAGCATCTATGGAGTATCTTCAAAGAGCTTGTCCTCAAGAAGCTTCATGCCAAGTAGAAAAGATGAACAGCAGCTGGAACAACTGTTTCTTAGCACCAAGATTCAAAAAGGACCTTTAGAACAGCCACCACTAGAATTCTGGGAAATGCCAACCACCCCTAACCCAATTCCTGCGTTTTAGCAGTCAGGGCACGATGCTTTAGAAACAGCATCAGACAACTGCAACAGATGGTCCTCATTTGTCTCATGATATAAGGTTCTGCTGTCAAGATGCCTGAAAGTCCTGTATGCCTATGTCAAAGTGGGTGATGTTTTTCTAATGCGTCATGCTGATTAAGTGCCCCAGCTTTGGGGCCACGGAGACCTGGACCCAAATCCCAAGGCCCACGCTGTACATTTCCTTAAAATACAGATGATATATTGTGTGTGGAGGATTTAGAGAAAATGCGATCAAATGTATAGCACAAAACTGGGCAAAAGGTAGCGTTCTATAAATTGCAACTTTTATTACATTATTAGTCCAATATTGCTATTGCTGCATCTCAATATTATTTACACAAAATTGTATTAAATCTGAACGTAAAGTCTGGCAATGATGCTGCTAGTTTCTCTCCTATAGATAATCTTAGTGCAAACTAACTGGTTATCTATGGTAACAAAAATGGGGTCCTTGAAATTTTACAGTAATCTGTGACATGGTTGCATATATTAATTATTTTTTTTTAATTCTTTGGCTGTGATTGCTTTAGCTCAGTTTTTAAGCACTGATTGTGTCACAGCTGTCAGAAAGAAGCAAGGAGCCAGCTCAAAGGAACAGAGCTGTCGGAATCAGATGGAGTGTAGACCCCAGCTTTGCTCCTTATTAGCTGTGAGTTCATGGGAAACGTGGCCCTTCGAGGATTCTGTTGCCTCATCATAAAACGGACACTACGGTCACCTCCCTGAGTTACCAGGGGTTATGACACGCAGTGCCTTGCAAATGGTAGCGAAATACTGATGACGAATATTTTATTGTTCTTAAAATAACTGATAACTTCAGTTAATACGAAACTAGAAAAGAAATTAATAGCTATTTTATATCGTTATTTGGTAGATAAATTCTTCAAAAATTGATAGTTCATGCTTGAAAAAACTAAAGGGATGTTTGGAGCAAAAAGGTGGAAAGTCTGCATTAGAATTATTAAACACCTTTTGTGTGCCATACAAACAGCATGATATTAATTGTGTGATTCTGGATCCAGACAGAGCTGGATTCATTTCCCAGTTCTACAGCTTCTTTGCTATGAGGTTTTCAACAGCTACTTACACTCGCTGGGCTTCAGCCTCCTGGTTTATAAATGGCATGAAAAATATCATTTATCTCATAGCATTTTGGGGAAAACTATGTGCATGAAAAGCACTGACCACAGTACCTGAAAAGCAGCAGGTACTTAATAAATGTTCCCCTTATTAGACTCATTGGGGAGATCACTTCGTAAGTTATAGGAATATTTAATCACTATGTTGTATACCTGAAACTAACAATATTGAATGTCAATTGTAGTTAAAAAATTTTAAAAATCAACAAAAAATAAATGTTCCCTTTATTTTAACTAAAAAGAGTAAAGACAGCTTAGTCAGACTTCTCTGTATTAGTGCTTTAGGGAGTGGCAGAGCAGAGTTAGAAGAACAGCATCTAAAGGTGCTATGCTAGGTGAGAGAAGCAAAGGTGTGGAACTGAAATCCTCGGAGTCTTTAGAGCATAGAACTGCAGCAAAAAAAGAAGAATCGAAGCTGGGTGCAGTGTGAGGGTGGCAAGGTGCTGTACTGCCTGAGACGTCACCAAAACCAGGGTCATCATATATCCCAGTCTGCCCAGTTACCTTCTGATACATAACAAACCACCCCAGATGTAATGGCTTAAAACAGTATCATAATTTTGTTCATGTGTCTACAATTTTGGTAGGGCTCTATGCAAAGAGAGAGAGAACCAAAGAGGAAGGAAAGAGAAAGGGAAATGGGAAGAAAAGGAAAGAAAAAGAGGGAGGAAGAGAGAGGGAGGGGCTACATAAATAGATGATTATTGAAAGTCACATGAAGGCAGAGTTTGTGAGAACTTACAGAAGAGACTGGAAGGAACCCACCCATCCCTGTTGGGCTCCACAGGAAAGAGAATTCTTCTAGGAAATGGAGATCGACCAGTGACCTCTGACATCCCTCCCAGCTCTGAGATTCTGTGACCCTCTACGAGGAACAGACAAGGTAGTGATTAACATTCCCTTTTTCCCAAGATGGGTGGTGCATGCTTTCATCTTCCAATGTTTATAAATGCCTTTGAAAATGGAATGTGCCACATACACACTGTGAGCTATTATTAATATGGTGTCCAAATATCTCTCTCCACATGATAGTTAAGGAACAAAGCATCAGCAGTGCGAGTGTCAGAGAACTTTCAGTGTAAGCATGTGTGTGTACCCATAAGCCAATTAAGGAAATTTCCTTACTCCCACCCTGCCTTGGGAGAGGCAGAATAGTTCACAGTGGCCACAGACGAAGCAGAATCAAGAACATGGAAACCTGAATGAAGAATTGGGTGACAAGGTTGGAGGACAAAGAATCAACACAGTTTTCATGGATCTCTTATTTGCTGCCAGACATGAGCTGAGCATGATGTAAAGACAATGGGTACAAGGCCCTGTGCTAGAGTACAGATGACAGAGACATTGACAGAGTTTTTAAGAAGTCTACTCTCAGAAGATGGACTTAGAGACCAGTCCCCAAATGCAGATAACCCACCAGGTCTGAGCAATGAGGGGAGATTCACTTGTACATGACCAGGCGGGTAGGTCATTCAAATGATTCTGAAACATTTTTGATCACAAGTTTTTTAAGGATCCAGTGAACATTATAAACCCTCTTCCTAGAAAAATGCATATGAAAATAAAATGTTACTTAAATTAAGCATCGCATGGAGTTCACAAATTTCCTAGAGCTTTGTCCTGGCCCTGTGCCTAAAGCTTCTTGGGCCCTTTTCTGTAGCTCTGGTGCAGCTGTGAACCCTGAGTTGTGAAATTAGCATACTCTGAACAGATTCAAAGCAGACACCAGCTCTTCTCCAGCTCTGGATCCTGGGCATTTAGCCCAGTGCCTGGCGCATCATGCCCCTAAAATAAATGCTTGTTTAATAAATAAACATGGAATTAAAGTATTTAAAGAGTAACAGATCCTCTTTTAGCTGTACTTCTAAAGGTCTTTTTTATTTGTCTATTTTTTGGTTGTTGTTTAATACTTCTCAGGCGTTTGACCACTATACACTAATGAGCCAAGAACAAATGAATGAGTCACTTTATCACCCAGAATCATTCTAAGAACAAGGGAAGGTCAAAACATTTGCTCTCTTATCTCCAATGCAGGATGAAAACTCTGTCTTGAAGAGCATTAAGGAACTGTGTGTAAATTGCAAAATCCACACCAAAAATGGTAAAATTAAAGAGGTCTCTTTTAAGAAATCCAAGAAGAATAGCAAAGCAACATATAATCCAAACCTTTGATCTGAGCAGAACCAGCCTTGGCACACTTCTTAAACTTCTGCGTGTTCTTCCATCATGAAAAAAAAAAAATAGTGTCAGGCATGTTTAAACTCACCCTGGCTAGAAAAACTGCTGGGATAAACCCCTCCACAAGATAAACACCTGCTGGCAACCGTTTACTAGAAGAAGTGGATCCTATCACTCAAGCAAGGTCCTCATTTATAAAGACTATAATAATAATATAAGAAGCCTATGGGACACTATTAAATGTAAAAAATAATATGTGTGTCATAGGGGTACTAGAAGGAAAACAAGATGTTAAAGAGCTATTTGAAGAAATAATGATGGAAAATTTCCCTTACCTGGTGAAGGAAATAGACAAACAATCCCAAGAAGCTCAGAGAGTCCCAAAAGAGAGGAACTCAAAGAGGCTGACACCAAAACTCATTATAATTTAAATGCCAAAGGTTAAAGACAAAGAAAGAATACTAAAAACAGTAAGAGAAAAAGCATTTAGTTAACTACAAGGGAGCTCCCATAAGACTGGCAGCTTATTTCTCAAAAGAAACTATGCAGGACAGAAGGGTTTGACACAAAGTATTCAACGTGATGAAAACCCAGGATCTACAACCAAGAATACTTTATCCAGCAAAGCTATCATTTAGAATCAAAGGACAGATAAAGAGCTTCCCAGACAAAAATAAGCTAAAGGAATTTATCAACACCAAGCCAGTATTACAGGAAATGTTGGAGAGATTTGTTTAAGAAGAAAAAACATGTATCAAAAACAATAAAAAATGGTAATAACTACATATCAACGAGTACCTCAAATGGAAAAGAATTAAGTGCTCCAACCAACAGATAGAATGGCTGAATGGATAAGAAAACAAGACCCCTATATATACTGCCTACAAGAGACTCACTTCAGATTAAAAACACACATACAGATTAAAAGGAAGGGAATGGGAAAAGATATTGCCTTGATGGACCTAAAGGGTATGATGCTGAATGAAATGGGTCAGATAAAGACAAATATCACATGATTTTACATGTATGTGGAATCTAAAGAACAAAATAAACAACAACAACAAAAGCAGAAAGAAACTCATGGATACAGAGACTATTTAGAGGGCTATCAGATGGGAGAGGTGTGGGGGAACAAAACAAGGCAAAGGGGTTAAGAGGTACAAATGGAGAGTTGAAGAACAGACATGGAGATATAGAATGCAGCTTTGGGAAGATGGTTAATAATGTGGTAATAAATGTGTTAGGGGCAGAGGTGTACTAGATTTAGTGGGGTGATCACTTTACAAATTATATGGATCTCTGATCACCGTGCTACACAACTGACACTGGTATATTATTGTATGCCAACTATAATTGAAAAAAAAAAAACTTATTGAATTCTACAATGTAAATACGAGTAACTAATTGTCTATTATGTTTCAATAAAGCTGGGAGGGGGGGAAACCAAGATAACAGGAGAAAAAAGCAAAGACTAGAGAGATGGAGAGATTGAGAGAGAGGGTGGGCAGGTGAGAGGGACAGAAATAGGGTTTCAGAAATTCAAGACTTCTGGTTTCCTCTCTTTCTAGAGCACTCACTCCCCATTGAAGAGGTAAATAAAACAGCACCATATGCACATGAGGAGCCAGAGAGAAAAATCTTGATGGCTAGTTAGAGCCAGAGACCCCGACGGAAGCCATGTGGTGCCACCTCCTGGCGCCCACCCCACCCAGCACCTTTGCATGCTACTCCAGGGTTTCGCCCCCTCGAGGGCTTCCAACTTCCGGCCACCTTGAGGGGCTTTTAGGCAGAGTGCCACAAAAGGTAAAATTAGAAACCAGGCTTCCTTCTTCCCCTCTCACTCTGTTAGCTACACATAGTTTAGAATTAACTGAGAAACTCCCCCTTCTGACTTTCAGTGACGAGAGTCCACTGAGCTGTGACAGCTGCTCCTCTCTGCTCCCCCAAACAAATAGCAGCACACCCCTGGCTCCACACTCTCTGTCTGTTCTCCCTCCTTCCTACGTGTGTGACCCTGGCAAGTAACTTAACTTCTCTGACCCTCACCTGTGAAATGGGTATTAAAAATGCCTGTCCGCCTTTAGGGTTATTTTAAGGCCCAAATGCAAGAACGTGGGTGACATATAGCAGCAAGCTGGGCACCCACCTCTCAGAGAAGACTGTTGTGTGCACACTACTGTGAGTGTAGTCCCTTAGGTTTATAACCCCAAGTTCATTTTATAACCCCAGCTATGATCCCCAAGAACCAGGACCTGCTGCGCTGGTTACTATGGGGGTCTACACTCCTATAGGTGGCCAAAATATGCTACAGATACCAGGGACAGAAACGAAAGATCCAGTGACTCTTTCCTTATCCCCAAGGCCTCTCTTATGCCATTTATGTTTATCTAGAGGAGAAAATAAAGGCAGAAGTTTCCAGCTGTTTTTTCATAAGGCTCCAGGCTTGGTTCATCTGAATATAATTTACATTTGCTTTATGGAGGCTGTCACTTTGGAAGGTACCCAGATGAAGCACAGTGAGTGTAGGAACCTGTGACAGCTACTCAAAAGCCCCACCACCTGCCCTCGACTATGATGAGTCTGAGGGGTCATCCTCGCTCCAGGGGTGCCTGTGGGACTGCAGGAGGGCTCCACCGAAACCACACCACCATCCACCTTCTCCCTCTGCCAGGTCCTGCTTCCTCCCCCATCACAGGTGTTCTCCCCGGGCTCACTTCCTAATTAACCTCCTCCACACGAACTTCAAAGTTCTCGACTCCTTCCCAAGACATCTGACCTCTGACCTGGGCTAAGCGACTTGTGCAATATCTTTGAGCGGAAAGTGGAAGAGCGAGGGTTCGCTCCTGGGGTTACCTGGCTTGGAGCCTCTTCTGCTAACAGCGATGACATATTTCCAGTCTGTCCCCATCAATGTGGCAGTAGAAGCTTCTCAAAGTCACTGAGCAACTTGGAGCTGTGGACAAGAAAAAGAAAAGACATGATCATTTCAAGAAAGAAGACACTGAATTGCCCGAGTGAAACCCAGTGATGCTGAACACACACCAATACATTTAGAAAAGAAACATGATATTTTAGAACTTGACCTTTTGCTACAAATTCTTAGTGCTTTGTCATATGTATATCATATATACACATATTTACATACATGCATATATATACATACATGTTTAAAAACGTCTCTTTCCAAGTTCATTCTAGCTTTAATTTGGTTTCCTATGAAATTTGTTTTCTATGTCTTAGGATGTCATAGGACACCCTATATATTTATTTATGTAAGTGACTTTTTGAGAGATCAAAAATGTGTTCTTTCTCCTAATGTCAACGATGCACTTATTCTTATAACTGGATGCTGGAAAAGATACCAGCCCGGATCCCAAACAAAACAGTTCCAGAAGCTGTCGCCATGGCAAGCAGGCACCACAGACCCGCGGACTGGGAGACAGAACACCGGTGCCCCTGACCTGAAGCAGCGTCGTAAGTAGCTGCAGCAGAATCTAGGAGATAATATGAGAAAACTAGAGCTACTACTATAGCAGAATCTAATGGAGAACGAAAAGCAAACAAAACACCAGGACCCAAAGAATAGAACTATTTCCAGATTCATATAATTTTTATGAGTATACGCTATATACATCAGGACCCACTCCGGATACATGTTTGCAAATTACATTCTCACAAGACCTCTCTTTGGAAGTGGGTATTAGGTTCACCTTAAAGGTGAACTGAGATTCAGGTCAGGTAAGTAACTTCCCAGATTTCACACTCAGGAGTTGCAGAGTGAGTGCTTCACCTCGGACTGGCCAACCCACAGTGCTATGCCCCACAGCAATAATTTATTTTTATAATCACTAGAAATATAACTCAGGAAGTAAGTATCCAGTTCTTTCACAGTCCAACTCTTTTTAGCCCTGAGATGCAATATCGTAATCCTTGTTAAACTTGAGCCAGGCAAGTAGATTCTTTGGGTTTATCTGCAAGTCTATTGTAAAAGCATCACCCCTCTCTGGAGGTATGTGTAAAGACTAAAATTTCTTCGCTCTCCCAGAATCACTTAGGCCTCCACTGTGGCATTAACACCAGTGGCTGAATTCTATATTATCAGATCTGACATACACAACTGTATAAAATTTCTGGTTGCACAGAATCCTTCAGATAAGTTTCAGCCTCCCCTAGAGCCAATGAAAATGACAGATTGGTTCTTAGTAAGAAATGACTAGAAGACAGGCCAAATGATATCTCTGCTAAGTATTAATGGCTGATTTTTTACTGATGCAGTGTTGGCCTCTTTCCATTTCAGAATCTTGGATGAACATCTAAATCCTTGCAATGCATCAGAACAAACATTTCCTAAGCCCTAACTGAAGTCTAGAAGAATCCAACAGGATTCTATCAGGCAGAACTGTGAGACATGACACTGAAACACTATTTTTAACTCTGAATCCTTTGAGTGGTATGTCCCTGAGCATTTAGCCTCTCCAAACTTCCACTTCTCCATCTGCTAAATGGGGTTATATACATGGTAGTTCACTTATCATGCAGGGTGAATACGAGCAACGAATGGTCCCTTTGGCTTACTGCTAAGGTATTTGGTGAGCTACATTTAAAATTGTATATTGGGTTTTGGCTGCTTAATATTTAAACATTGTAGTAATGCTTCATCCTCCTTACCTGTGCTCAACCACCTTCACAATTGCCCAGTGCCTAGTGCAACCACCTGAGCTTGGTCCTCAAGGCCTTTTGTGACCTGGCCTCAAGCTCCTACCTCTCCAGGCTCTTCTAGCACAGCTGTCCTTCTCACTATACTCAAAAGGCACCATTCCTGAGACCCACCATTGGCTTTAACTTTCCACTGTTCTGTTCAGTCAGCTTCCCCCATGAAGAATCTCTCTGGCCTTTGCTTCTGTCTGCCTGATAAAATCAAGTTCATAATTTAAAGCTCAACTCACAAATGTGCCCCTAGAGAAACCTTCTCTGCCTCTCTCTTACCAACCCCTGGCCTCTCTGGAACTTTGTCTACATCACCAACCAGGACCAAAATGTTTCTGGCCATTGTCAAGGTTACCCCTAGAATTAACAGAACCATGATCCAGCAACTCAGGTCTCCTGGCTCCCCATCCTGCTCTCCTCACAGATGCTTCTACACACACACACACACACACACGCATGTTCTAGAAAATGTAGGAAATTCTGATGAGCACCCAAGACAATTACCCCGTGTTTAACAAAGCTAATCTACCCAGACATTCTAATAAAATTGTGAAAATGCAATGGAGTGGACCCTAGGACTCACTCACAGCTGGCTCTGTCTCCTCAGATAAGGCAAAGAGAGCTGAGTACAGAACTTATTCAGATAATAAAGAACAACAATGCACTAAGGGGCTCTAATTCCATCAAGGGTCGCTGACAAAGACAGATATCCCCAAAGCAGGCTTCTGTGGTCATAGAAACAGTGACACTATTAGTCTCTGCAATATTTGGCTTTGATTCTGACAGTGACAAGACTCTCCAGATAAGGCCACTGGCTATAGAAACAGATTGGGCTTGGGCAGCAAAGCTGTCCACAAATGAAGAATTCAATTTATGTCGATGAAAGCAAATGAATTTCAATTTAGTGGCGCCTTAATTCCACAAGCTCAAAACAGAATTGCATTCCTTTCGATTAGAAAATATTTCTGTATGCAAAAATGGAAACACTTCGAGATGCACATATGTCATCAGAAGAGAGATTTTACTATTATGTCCAACTAACCATCAATTCTCATCAGCTATGAGATGCCAAGAGGCTCTGCAGGCATCGAGAAAGTGGGATCAAAGAACATTCTGCCTTAGAACAATAACATGGAGCCTTTTGCATAATATTGCACAATTATCTTGATAAATCTTCACAGAATCCATAAATGTTGCAAATAAGCTGCATCATTATCCCCATTTCACACATAAGAAAAATGAGGCTCAAAGATCTTGAATGGATTTCCCCTAGGGAGAGACTTGGGACTAGAAACAGTGCCCAGTCTAGTACTTTTTCCCTGCTAAGCAGCCTCCCTACCCAGGGGCTTTCAAGCACCATCAAACAGAGAAAGAGAAAATCAGAAAGAGTGAGCATCTCTAAAAGGAAATGGAAAGTTCTGCATTCCAAAGAAGACTGGTTGTTTCAGAAGTTATCGGGAAATAACACATAGTCATGGTTATTATTTTTACTAATGAAACTGGAAGTTTTCCTATCTCAGCTTTTGGTCTTCACTCTCCATGGAATGTGTTTTGTTTGTTTGTTTGTTTGTTTGTTTGTTTGTTTTGTTTTCTACCAGGGAGAGAATGCAGTATGTTTAGAAGGGCAAGGAGATTTGGCTTCAGACAGACTTGGGTTCAAATACCAGCACTGCTACTTACTAGTTACCTAATTCCTTTGAATCTGAATAGCCTTATCACGAAAATAGGGATAATAATTCACGTAGGGTAAGGAGTAAACCAATCAGCATGTGAAAAGTGTTTAACACAGCGTACCTGGCGTAGTAGGTGCTCAAAAATATCTGGATCTAGAGAAACAAACTCCTTAATAGCATCTCGTCTGCTAATAATGAACACATCTTCCAAAGACTGACCTCATTCAATGTGCCCGCACCCCCCTCCCCGGGTGCTCAGCATCTCACCCTCTGTGAACTAGGTACGTGTTCACGATTAGGAAATAAAATCACTATCTTCAGGTCTCTGCCACTGGGCCAGGAACTAAATCGGCCATTTTATCTAAGAGCAATAAAGTACTCTTTTTCTTTTCATGGAGTTGCTGACTTATTAGTTCAAATGAAACATGTCCTCGGCATCTGAAATAAACTTCGATCCTGGGCAAGCAGTGGATGTCTGCTAAAAATTTCTGAGCTAAGTGCCAGTCTCTCTGTAAAGCATGCCCACCCACATTGGAGCCTTGCAAACGACTCTACATGTAGACTCTGGAAAGAGAATCTTCTCTCCATGTTACAGGTGAGGAGCATGGCCTCAAGAATTGCCCGAGCTCAGAGCTCCTACAGTGGCTAAGCCAGAGTTCCTGCTCTTTTCTTTAAAATAAGGGCTCACTGCCATAGGCACTCCCCCAAGTAACCATCATGCCAAAATACAGCAAAAGTACCCAGGAGTGAGCAGGGACAGCCCAGAGTGGTGGACAACTTTACCATTGACTCACGACCAGGAGGATTCTGTAGCAGGCCTTCACCCTACTGACTCTTCACCTGTGAAATGGGACAGCTCCTTACTTGGTTTAGATTTAAGTCAGTATCGAATTACCAAGTAGCCTGATTCATGTCAGAATTTCCATGTGTAGCATGTTTCTCAGAAAGCCATTTGAAAGAGCAGCCTTTTAGTTGGCTTCTTATTATTTTACTAAGAGAAAATCTTTTCACATTCACCTGTTATTTATGGAGTGAACACTGTGTACCAGGCCCTCTGCCAGGGTCAGGGGATAGAGAAGCCGACGAGACAGACCCCAACCTTGACCTCTAGTTTACTGGGAAAGAACGAACACAAGCACTAAACTGTGAGTTATTATGTAATCAAAATCCCAATGACTGCCATGTGGGAGGGTTCTCGGGGACATCCTCTAGTCTCAGCATCAAGGAGGGCTCCCCTGAGAACGTGATGTTTAAGGAGGAAGCAGAAGGATGAGTAGACACTGCTGATGTACTCAGGAGGGGTAATGATACTCCAGGTGATACTCCAGCACTTGCAAATTCATGGGAACATGACTTGTTTGAGGAATTGAAAGAGGACGAGGGTGGCTAAAGCCTAGACACCCAAATGGAAGGAAAGAACATGAGAGGAAGCCAACAGGAGCGCAGCATTGCTTTCAAAACCACTGACTGGTAATGACTTTGGTCACTGGGAATATGTGAGTTTAGCCCAACGCTCATGCCAGGTAATGAATCTGAAATCTACAGAAGTCAGACCTCAATGAATAAAGAGTTCAATTGATAAACTTCTCTTTCTCCTTCATTTTTTCTTCCACCTTCATTTTCTTCTTGATCATCATCTCACTTTCTAAGTATGGTAGTAGAGACAAAGAATTTCCTAAGAAATTGTACATAAAGGTACATACTCCCAATTATAAGAAAAATATGTTCTGGGGATCTAATGTACAAAGTAGCAGCTCCAGGAAAGAGGTGGGGAGGGAGGGACTGAGGGAGGGAGGGAGGGAGGGAGGAAGGAAGGGAGGAAGGAAGGAAGGAAGGAAGGAAGGAAGGAAGGAAGGAAGGAAGGAAGGAAGGAAGAAAAGAAAAAGCCAGTTTACTGGAGTACCCAGGAAGGAGAGGAACAGGTTTAAGTGACTAGCCAGCAGTCTTGGCCATGACACCAAGATGAGAGGGAGCTCTGCTATTAAATCAGCCACAGTAAACCAATGCACCTGCTATACGTAACCACATACCTCCTTACTGCAATACCTCCTTTCGGTCTAGGTATGGGTGTGGCCATGATAAGACAATCCACTTCCTCACAGTCTGGAGGTTCCTAAGGACATATCAGCAGCCTCACTGCTCCTCCTTTCTCTCCACAACCACCCAGTCAACATATTTCCCAATTGTCTCTCCTAAAATATGTGAAAATCTTTCCTCTTCCTATGATAACTGCCACTTCCTTTGACCCTCTCTCCTCTGGATCATGGCAAAAATTTCCTTACCTCACCTTTAGCCCGACTGGTTCACACCCCACCCACCTCCAACACTGACTTTAGCCTACCCTCCTCCCCAGGACCACCGAAAGGCTGGCCTTCCAGTGCAAATCTCAAATGCAGTTGACACTGCCCGGCTTCAAATCCTATTGGGTGCATCACAGTCTACACGTCCAAACCCCTTTATGTGACAGCCCACAGGGCCTGGCCCTGCCTCCTGGGGAACCTCATCCCTCTCCGAGCCTTGTATTGCACCTAGCTGTCCAGCAACACCAAATTACTTATGGTTTATGGCACCGCCAAGCTGTGCCTCTCCTCCAGGTCCTCTCGAATCCTGCTGATTTACTGGCAAACACATCTTTAAATTCCATCGCAGGCAGCCCCCGACTCCCAGAAGCCTCCTCTGACCCTCACTGTGCTCCTGTGCTCTCAGAATACCCTGTGCATATTCTTCTCCCTGAACTATCGCTGTGACGTGTCCGTTTGTGTCTCATCCCTCCACACCGGCATCTCTGAAACTCCCAACAGGGAGATGACTCTGAGAGCACTGACTGTTCTAGGGCTCGGAGGTGCATCCTGTGATGTAAAAGGAGTCGCTGGGGGCTTCTGATGAAGGGAGCGATACAATGGAGTCGGTATTTTAAGATGAATCTCATCTTAAATGCATCCCTTATGGGAAGGACAGACAGGCGTAGGACAACGAGCTGGGAACGGACGGGTCGCCAGGTGGAATTCGCTCTACATCAGGGATTAGGGTTTGGGTCCCAGCTCTACCACGTGGTATGAGCAACTCTGAGCACACCACCTCTAGGAGTCTAGTTTCATTTACGAACAAAATAGAAATGATCATTCATCCTGGACCATCTTACCAGATATATGTGAGGACATTGCAAAATATGAATTCTAGGAAGTTTTAGTAAGGCTAGTAATTAAAATCCAAATAAGTCCAAAACGAGGCAGTCTCCCCATGTCCTCAATGTCAAATGGAGCCCTTCGTGAAGTCGAATGAGTCCCAGGACTCCCCAGTGTTCTGTGGTGCAACGTGGCCCGAGGTCACCCCTGCGTGCCTGCCAGCTGAAAGCCAGCTCCCTGCCTCTGAAGGGCTGTCACACAGGAGGAGGAAGAGGTTAGGTCCATGGAGCTGTGCAGCAGTTACCAGGAGAGAGATGCTGGCTCAGCATAAAGAGAGGCTCTCAAACCCTCAGAGCTGTCCGCAGGCTGCCTGGGGCTGGGAATGCCGGTGGCCCATGAACGCCATGAGATGAGATGAGGAGGCCAAAGCTGGGGACCCATGGCTGCAGACCCCATACATCAGAAAGGTCTGGATGGGCCAGCCATAAGTCCCCTTCCAGCTTTGAAATTCCACTGTCCGCTGCCATCTATGTGCACTTATATCATTGTGCGTGTTGCTCAGAGTATAATGTTCAGTTTACGACACGAATTGGCCAATTTAGAGGTCTTTCTCCTCCACCAGAAACACCCCCAGGGCAGGGACTGGGTCTCCTTCAATGGGGGGCTTCAGTGCCTACCACGGCTCCTGGAACACAGTCAACCCTCAGTAATTGTTGGTGGAATGAATGGGAGGATGAGAGAATTATTCTGCATTTATTAAGGTGACACTGAAACCTTAGGAGCCTGAATTTCAATATTCACACACACACAAAAAAAAACAGCTATTACGAGTTAGGTATTTGTCCACATTAAAGTGCCCAGGTTCCAAAAACTTCCAGTTTCTGTACCTTAGCTGGCAACTTATTAACTTGCTGTGGTCACTCTTGATCTCGTGTAACAAACCATCACTCTGAAACCTCACACATATTGTCACATTTAATCTTTACACGGGACCTTTCTATCAGGCCATGCTGTCTCCAGCTTTACAGACAAGAGAGGTTTTATGATCTGCTCGGTGATGGAAGTTTATAGTGTCCATGGCAGAATTCTGATCCTGGCCTAACTGGCCTCTTGGCCCATGCTCTCAGCAGCGTTCATCTTCATTTTAGAGAAAGAGGCTCCTCTGATGTGTGAAGGGTCCACCCCAGCCGTTACCAGGGCCCTCCCCTTGATGAGGACAATGCACAGAGGGTCTTCTGACCACTCGAAAAGCCCTGGGTTCATGAGAAGGCAGAGGCACGGCCCACCAGAGTATACTTGACCTCATGGGCTTCTCAGCATCATCTCCTTCATGCCCTTGGATGATACTACATAGAAGGATACCAGGAAGTCTCCCAGGCATTCTATTCTGGACCTTCTATTTTCCTAATGTTGACAACTTAATACATGTCCACACGTATTTTTATGGGGAAAGATAAGACGCTGATAGCAATCTGATCACCAAGGAAGGAAATGCCACATTCCTCCATGTCAATATTTGACTAAACTTTGCCCAGGCCATGCATCACTGAGCTGCCTGCACCCCGCCCCTACCCCATCCCGTCAAAGCCTTCAGGTCCACAGATTGCAGGTGAGATACACTGGCAATGAATAATAAAAGGACTTGTTTGAAAACCAAACCCAGAGCAGCATACTCCGTAGGTGGGTGGGAGGAAGACTGCTTTTGGTGACCAAAGGCTGTTCTGAGGAAGACAGGAATAGAATCTGGTCTTGGATGGGCTGGAGTTCTTTCCTTGGTCAACTAATCCCTGATAAAGGGGACCTGTGGATGGTTTTAAAACAAGAAATGACTCAGAGGGAAGGGGGAAGGGGGGCGGTAGATAGGGCAAAGAGGGTCAAATATTTGGAAATTTAACTGGACAGTGAACCCACAATGCAGTATCCATGTGATGTATTATTGGATTGTACATTTGAAACCTCATTGATTTTATTAACCAATGTCACCCAATAATTTTAATTAAAAAAAATAGAAATTATTGTAACTCTGTAGCTAATGTTCATGTCTTTTTACGTGAAAAATCAAGAATAATGTGAGGAATTATTAGTTCAGTAAGGTCAGTAAGGAATTATTAGACAAATCCATCGATGCAGTAGGCAAACAATCATAAAAGTATTGATAATAATAGCTAGCATTTATCGATTGCTGACAATGTGCCAGTAACTATTATAGATTCTTTTCAAGTAATCACTTAATTTAATCCTCATAACATTCTCTTAAGGTCTCTTAAATATTTATTACCCCATTTTACCACTGTAGAAACTGAGGCAAGGAGAGACGGAGCAAATTGGTCAGGGTTGCACAGTAAGCAAATGATGGAGCTAAAAACTCCACAGCCACTGGGAATGATATTATAAATGAATACCTGTTGACTTAAAAATATGTTCATGGTATTGAAGGGAAAAATGCAGGCTCCCAATTTGTGTGATTCCATTTTTTTTTATCAAAAGAAATGAAGCATTACCTCACAGTCATTGGGATGGCTACTATTTTAAAAAGGTCACACACACACACACACACACACACACACACACGCACACACAAACCGAAAATAAAAAGTGTTGGTGATGATGTAGAGAAATTGGAGCTGTTGGTAGTAATGTAAAATGGTGCAGCCATTGTGGAAAACAGTATAGGGGCTTCCTTAAAAATAGAAAAACAGAATTACCATGTGATCTAAAGTAGGATCCTAAAGAGATATTTGTATACCCATGTTTCTAACAGCCTTTTTTCACAACAGCTAAAAAGTCAAAGTAACCCAAGTGCCCATCAACGGGTAAAAGTGGTCCACACATATAAAAGAATATTATTCAGCCTTGAAAAGAAAGGAAAGCCTGACACATGCTATAGCATGATGAATCCAAGGACAGTATGCTAAATGACTAAACCAATCACAAAAAGACAAATACTATGTGATTCCCCTTACAGGAAGTACCTAGAGTAGTCAAATTCAGTGACCGAAAGTAGAATGATGGTCGCCAGGGCCTGAGCCAAGGGGAAGCTGGGAAAGACTGTATAATGAGCACAGAGTTTCAGTTTTGCAAGATGAAAAGAGTTCTACAGAAAGGTACACAACAACGTGAACGTGACACTGCTGGGCTGTTCAATTACAAATGGTTAAGATGGAAGAAAAGAAGATCAACATCTTCTGTGTGAGCTCGTCTCTTCAGTAGGTTATTATATTCAAGGACTTATTGTATTTGTGTTGATCAAGCTCTAATTTTCTTTTTGACAAACTCTGCTTTTTGAGTCATCATGCACGGGGCATGGAGGCAGTCTGGCTGCCTGAAGCTAGCCATTCCAAGATCTGTTAGAAGTAGCCAGACAGAGCCATGTTCAAATCCTGCATCCACCACTCAACCATGTGACTGTAGGCGATTATTTAACTTCTCTGTGCCTCAGTTTCTCTTCTATGAGGATCATA
Organism: Macroglossus sobrinus; assembly: GCA_004027375.1. Lineage (NCBI taxonomy): Eukaryota > Metazoa > Chordata > Mammalia > Chiroptera > Pteropodidae > Macroglossus > Macroglossus sobrinus. Next base: position 116,950 of record PVKZ01002190.1, read on the forward strand.
GCACCTGCTTTATATGTGTATCCTAATGCATGGATAGTTCTCGGTAGTACAGGTTGAATAAATGTTCGTTTTCTCCACCATTTGTACACAGTTTGTCCAAGGATTTTTAAACATACACACCAGCGGTACCTTTTCTCAAGGCCAACTCCTGAAGTCAAGCAACAAAGATAAATGAAGGAAGGAAGAAGAGCACTGTTCAGATTAAGAGAATGAAGTAACTAACCACACGGAGCTATTTTAGAACAGAGGTTGACAAGCCGTAGCCCCCCAGCCAAGTCTGGCTTGCCCTCTGATTTTGTAAATAAAGTTTGATTGGAACACAGCCTTGTTCATTTACATATTGTCTACAGCTGTTTCCTCTATAATGGCAAAGTGCAGTAGTCGGGACAGAGGTCGTATGCTGCACAAAGCCAAAAATATCTACTTCTTTATGAAAAAGTTTGCCTGATTTCGGGTATGTACGGTATTTTAGCAGGTGACTGACATGTGTCTTTCTCTTCTCAAGCTCTCCACAGCAAAGTGGCGTCTAATGGCAAGGGCAGCTGACAGAAGGAGGGCCTTCTGCTCCAACGCAGTCTGCGGGCTGCCTTTCACAAATTCCTTCCACCTTCCTTTACACCAGTGACCAGTGTCAAGGTCTACAAAACCAGAGAGTGGCTGTCAAGTGGCAGGCCGTGGGGAAACTTCATTGGTTTTCCACTGCTATATCAACTGGTTAGATCTTAAATAAGAAAAAAGGTCAATGATTCTACGAGGCCGATAAAAAAAAGTCACAGTGTATCCGAGTGGTTAACCTGTGATACCGAAATGACTCATCAGAGTCCAATTTACTATAATTGATTTCCGTCCCCATAATGTTCGCTGTATTCATTCTACATATACTGCTGAGAACTGCGTGACACATGCCAGAGTGAGCAGAGGCTTGAGATTTTGATTACAGGTTTTGGGGTTTTTTTTCCCGCTTTAATGAAAAGAGCCTTTGCTTTCTGTCAAAAGTTCGGCTTTGCTCCCATCTGTGGACTCAATGACTGAGTTACTGACTCGGGCAATAACAAAAATGAGGTGCTGAGAGATTGTCGGAACCAAGAGCTTTACTCAACCTGGGTGTTTCCAAGTTCAGGAAGGAAGACAGGAAGCTCTCTGGGTGTCTCAAAAAGTAGTGCTTAAGTGGATGATTCTCAGGACACCGGGAAGGGAGCCACTGGCAACATCCTGCATCTCCTGACGCCCACTCCTGACAGATGCTGCTGAGAATGAGCACTGCTCCTTGTCCTCAGCCTTCGATACAGCACACCAGCATCTCTCCTTGGCAGAAGTAACCCCGCACCCTGCTGGCAGAAGTCCAGGAGATGGGGTTCCAGACCAGCTCTTCCCATGTAGGGGAGAATGCAGAAGGAAGGAGGGGACTGTGTTAAGCTGATATTAAATAACCCAGTTTGAGGGGAGGTTTGGGAAGACGTCCTAAAGAAGGTGATGGCCAGACATTGGGTTTGGAAAGATCATGGTTGGCCAAACCCTGGCCTTAGTGAACGATTCATCAAAAAAGAATTTCCCTTTCTAGAATGCAAGAGCCTGAGTTAGGGAAGTACCACCATCCCAAGAAGTGCTTATCTTACACAACCACATGAGGAGGGAGTTATAAATAGGATGCCTCTCCCATCATTCTGTGTTCAAAATGGGTAACTGCATGCAACTTTTCCTTCCTGGACAAAGTTCTGAGTTATAGTTACTAAAATCAAAGAGCAATAGCTCTCCTACTGGACATGTAAGTGGCAAAGGTGTTTCTCTCTGAATACGTTTTGCAGGTGGTTTGGGCCTGTTGTGCTAAGGGAAGGAGAATCTGCCAACTACAGTGGCTATAAGGGCAATGCCCAAAGTGAGACTAGCATCCCCGCCTTGAGATGATCCCCCATCTCCTTTGCAGGGACATACTGGGAACCCTCCATGACATCAGCTAACTGGCAGCACCTTTTCCTTCTAAGATTAGATTGACAGAAATCGCACAGTGCTGGAAAGGTAAAGGTGCAGCACCAATTAAGCACCTACTGTTTCTCTTGCTATGTTAGATGCTTTGTGCACCTAAGGAATGGAAGCCTCAAAGGGACCTCTGAGGTGAGCTTATTACCCCCACTTTCCAGATGAGGAAGCAGAGGCCAAGAAAGGTAAAGTAACACTTCTGAGGTGTAGCTGTAGCAAAAGGAGCCATGGGACAGGGATACAGGTGCCAGCAGCCATCACACGGAGGGTCTGGGAAACAGTGGATGACTTTGGCCTTCAGTGAGTGAGATCGAAGTGTCTGGACGATTTTGAGCAGGGGAGTGACACAATATGGCAAATGATGTTAATGACGGGAGTACTATGGCAGTTGCAATGAAAATAGAACTCTGGTGAGGAACAGAATACTTCCACTGAGAGATCAACACACCCTCTACTCTCCCCAGAGAAAACGCAGGATCCCCGCCGACCCTGACTCCCCTACTACAGGTGAACTCTGAATCCTGAGGTGGCCCTGGGTCATGTGGAGGTCACAGCAGCCTCACAGCTCTGCAGAACTATGGAGAGGCTTGACCCCAGCCCTTGTGACTGCCCTTCCTTCCTTCTTTATTCCAGGAAAATGTGGGCCAGCCAAATCTTACCACTGCCAGTGACAACAGGGCCAGAAATATATACATATATCCCAAAATTAAAGCCCACGGTGATCTGTCCCTTTTTCTCCCATCATCTGATGGAAAACTTGCTTGCAGTACAAGAGAAAAAAAGGTGATACACTTTTATTTTATTTTGTTTTTTTTATAATTCCTCTTCACAGAGTCTTTCAAACTGAAAGTTTGGTTTTCACTGGACAGCTCAGGCTCTGCAGGCTGTCCCGGCCGCGGGCTCTCTGTGCGCTGCTCGGCGCCCCAGGCCGGCTCTGTGGAGTCCCATGTCTCAGTCAGTCACATAGTCTGCAGAGCAGGCTCGGTCTTTGTCACCTGGAGGCCCCGCTGGCTCATCCTGCTCAGAGCAGCTGAACTGGAGCTCCACAATCAGGGCCCAGCGGGGCTGGGATGGGGGGAGGTTACCACACACAACCTCTGACCCTTAACTGCAAATCTGACGCCCCGCCACCTTTGACCTCTTCCAGACTTCACCTCCTCTCCAGCTCCGAGCTCTCCCTCAGTTTAGGGGCTGACTCCCATGCTCAAGAAAATATAAAATGCATACTGAGAGAAGAATCTAAAAAGAAACTAACATGTTCGGGGGATGTTCCTTTTAAGAACAGCAAGATGGTTGGTTACACGTGAAGGCTCTGGGTTGCCCGAGTTCGAATCCCAGCTCTGCTGCTGAATGTCTATGTGAACTTCGGCATGTTATTCAACCTCTTTGGGCTTTATTTCCTCATCTACAAAGTGGGATAATAAGAGTACCGACCTCACAGAGTTGTTGTGAGGACTGAATGAGTTAACATACTCACAGTGCTTTAAGAGATAAATGCTGCATCACCGTTAGCTACTAATATTACTGATTACACAGAAAGAGCATCCGGGCAAGAACTGCTAGGCTCTCTGTCCCATTATCTATTCCTTTACGCTCTCGGAATCCTTGCCAAGGCTGCAACAGAGGAAAAATAGGAAGCCAAGGCAGAGCCACTTACTAAAGGCCAAGTCCACCGTTATCACTCTTCCAGAGGCCAAACTTGGTCGCAAGTGTGGCTCAGGCTCAGGTCTGGAGCGAAGCCATTCATGTTCTAGAATGGCTGGTCCCCAGTGGCAGCCCCTGCACTCACCCCTCCATCCCTCCATCTAGATGAAGCAGCCGGACCTGTTGCTCCCACCTGGTGCCAACTGAGAACAGGTGTCGACAGGCCTGGTAGGTAGAAGCCCGTCTGCTTACACACAGTGGCAGAATGTGCAAAAAGAGGTCACCCTGAATGGGCCACACTCTGACGTGTCACACCTGAAACATGCTTTCCACGCCCCGACAATCACACCAGTAAAGCCCCTACCTCACGCTGCTCACTAGGCATGCTCCCCCGCACATCAAGTTAAGGAAACTGAGGCTCTGAGCTTCAGTGGCAGAACCGAGATGTGGATGAGGCTGTTCCCAGCCCATGTACATGCTGCTTCCACCACACCCCACGAGAGCAGTATGTGTCCGTGTGCTTGGGAATCGCAGCACTGATTTTTCGGGGTGTCGATACGACTACAGCTAGCGTGCTGAGTCTCTAGCACATACTGAACGTTCGCATGAGAGATGAGGTGCATTGAGAGAAGCAGTCTCCTCAGTATGTCCTGATAGTTCTGGTCTTTCCCTGACCTTCCATTCTGGGGTTCGACACAGGAGCATCGAGTGATTCAGGGAAGCAAGATATCAGCAGAAGAGAAAAGGTTTTTTTTAAACTTCCGACATTTAAATATTCATTCCAACACCGAGACTATATAACAGATCAAAAGTACGCTGTTCCCCATCTCCAGAAATTCATAAAGATTTCATGGGAGGAGATTGGAGAGGAGTCTTTGAAAAGGGGCCTCATGCCTCATCGCCTTAGTGTCACGTGAGAACGAGAGGCTAGGACTGAAAGAAACCAAGTGTTGGGGGCTCCTACGAAGGAGGAGACCTGTGTTTTTTCAGATTAGATTTGAGAATATGACAACTTCTCAGACACTTAGCATGGTGGGAGCAGAAAAAATATTTACCAGGTAGCCAGGAGCACCCAAGAGCCAGTGGAAAGTCTTAAGGAAGATGTGGGCCTGGCACATTTGAGGCTCAGCAAGGAAGTCAGTGCAGCTGTAGCCAAACGAGCCACCGGATGGGAGACAGGTACCAGCAGCCATCACACAGAGGGACCAGGAAACAATAGATGACTTTGGCCTTCAGTGAGGGAGATCGAAGTGTTTGGACAATTTTGAGCAGGGGAGTGACACAATCCAGCAATTGACGTTAAAGGAGTATTATGGCAGTTGCAATGAAAATAGAACACTGGTGAGGTACAGAATACTTCCGCTGAAAAATCAAAGGCCACCGGGAACCAACCTTTTACATTGCTTGGAGCTGAGATGGTGGAATGAATGGAAGACACATCCAAATGGCTGGGCGTAGGCCTCTACAGGATAGTTTGTAAGATTTTAGAAGAAAACCCTTGTGGGGTCCACCAGGAACTAGCGCTGAGCTCTCACCCCACACCTCGCATCCTCAGAGTCCAGAAGAGCCTTCAGGAAGAGACACCCAGCCTGGTCAATTTAACTAAAAGTAACAAGACTAGACCACCACCTCATCAAGGGGAAGCAGCCCAGGAAGACTAACATTTTTTCCACTTTGCATCAGAGCAAAGAGAAGGTCTGAGCAGAGCTTTCCATGCTAAGGCTGAGATAAAACAAAAAAAGGTAGGGAGGGGGGATGGCATTTCAACTATGCAAACATTCTAGAACACAAAAGAGAAAGGAAATACAATCTGCGAAAGAACAATAAAAAACTCAGTATGGAGTCGTTTATACAAGATTCAAAAACAAGATGATGAAGCCATGGGCTGGATGAAAAGGGAGAATGCCGGGTTAAGGAAACAACTGAGGGCCAAAGCAACATCCTCACAGAGCGAATAAATAAATGCAAACCAGCGAAGGACAAACAAGGCATGGCAAAAAAATTCAAACAATGACAAAAGGAAAAGCTTTGGAACAACACAATGAATACAAAGGAAAAAGATACACTGAATACACCAGTGAGAGATGATGACAAGGATTTCGAAGCTGGCCCACAGATAGGTCACTTCTCTTTTTTAAGCAAAGTACCTGACCAATGGAAGAGTGTTTCAGAGATGAAATTTCATCAGTTTGGTTTTTTTTTTTGATACTAGAAAAATAGTAAATCTGCAAATCATAAGAAATTAACATATTAGAAAAAATACAATTTACATGAAGATTCTAAACATACCTGGTCAACATTAACTCTAGAGAATGACTTCATCCAGGCAAACAAAAAGGAGGGTAGGGGGTGAGATGGGATTAAGCTGGCTTCAAATTTCTCCATGAGTGTTTTCCAGAAGAAATCAGAGTAATGCCCACAAAGCCCAAATGACGGAAAGTGACTCAAGGATCTTAAATAACGCACAAAGATATTAAAACCAAAGACATTCTCCAGCATAAAAGAATTTAAGAACTATATGAGCTCTTTTAGAAAATATACTGAAAGACTAATCCAATGACAAGATAAATTTATTAAACACACACACAAACACACACACACACACACACACACACACACACACACACATGCACGCACACACCTCATATACCTTTGCAGTAAGAAGTTGTGATTAAAAAACCTAGCAATGAGGATTAAATCCATCTAAACAAGCATAAACAACAGCACAGCAGCAACATTTTTGATTGCTGAACAAAACCTATTATCAATCATTTTAAGTTTAAAATTATTTTAAAAAAGTAACAAAAATCAAAAAGCAAAAGAAAGCAGATGGGAGAAAGTATGAATCGCTTCATCTTTATAGTAGGAGGTTAATTAGTATGGCCTAGAAAATTGAAAGCTGTAAGTTAAAAAGAAAAATGACTTATTTGATTTCATCAAGTTTTTACTTCATCTCACTTAGATATTTGAGGAAATACTATCACTGGTAATGGTGGGTAAAAAAAGATCTAAATTTCAGCAATTCCTTCAATTTCACTTCAGTTTATTTTTCTTTGGTTACATTCATGTGAAATTAAGTAATGTTTGCTTCTATTAACTACACGCAGTATGATCTCTAATTAGTTAGGTAGCTATTTATCTACCTCAATAGCCTTTCGTCCTTCCAACTTACCGATCCATACACGGGAACATGTGGAATGCTGTCCACCAAGAGTTAATGTCAGTCTTTTCTTCCTCATGGCGGAATTTTGGGGCAAATTATTGCTTTCTTTTTTTGTATTTTGAACATATTTTTAAAATTATTTTATGATGAGCATTTATTAAATAAAAAGTTATCATTTAAATTTGTATGTTTATTGTTTTTCACAGTGATTAATCACATGATGGTGTCCTGAAAACAGAATTATTGCTCAATAGCAGCTGATATATTGAGGGCTTGCTATGTGCCAGGTGCTCTACAAAGGGAGTCATGTGAACAATGTCATATGAACTTCATAACTTCAGAGCATGTTCCCATTTTAAAGATAAAGAAATTAATGCTCATGTATATTGGGTATGATATCACACACTTCTAAGTGGCTGAGAGGGAGCTCAAATCCGTATTTTTAATTCCAGGTCCACTCATCCATTTATCAGTTTTGTACTAAGGCCCAACTGTCCCACACATATGGACACTCCGCTATGGCACAATCCTTAAACTTCCTCCTGATGACTAACTATGTGCAGGCATTCTAGGCGGATACTGGAACCATTGACCTCGAAGAGCTCACAGCATAGTGTAGGAGATGGACAACATAACAAGCACTTTCAGGACAATGTAATAAGTACCAAGATGAACAGAGGTTTTTATTTTCAAGAGATGGGCAAGCAGAGAGGAGCACACGAGTGATTTAGGGAGTCAAGGAAGGTTTTGGGGGGAAGGTCACATCTAAGCTGAGACTACATTAGCCAAGACACAAGTTCGGAAAGAACAGTTTTAGTTGAAAGAACATCCTAAGAACCGAGTACTATGACAGCCCAGAGAAAAATAACATGAGAGGCAACAGGCTGGACTTTCGGACAAGTTCATTAAAGCCAGGTTTTGGAGCATTCAGAGCTGCAGATCAGAAAACAGTGTGCATGCTTAAAACGTGCAGAGAGCAATGGCACAGTGGACGCTCTGTCTGAGGATGACCTTGTATTTCCTGCAGAGAAAGTGTTGGTAAGTGGCGAGCTCAGCACCTGGGGAGAAGGGGACTTCGACATCAGAGCTTGAGTTCATCTGGAATCAATGACTTCTGGGCGGGAGTCTGTGGCAGCTCATTCTAAGCTCTGCAGAACCATGTGATGTGTGTAGAAACAATTAGTCTCCCACGTCATAGGCCGAATGTCACAGAGAATGACAGAAAAGAGAGAGTTTTCAAAACACATTTAAAATATGAGGACTCGATTGGGGACCTCGTACAAGGAGTCATCGGTGGGGTAGATGGCAACAAAAGCGGAACAGAGCCAGAAACAGGTTGGAATAAATTATTAGTCCCCACCAAAGTGGGACAACCATCTGATTTTACTATTCTGGTGCAAGTAAATAAATACCTTAATCCTTTTCACCCAAGTTCCACGTCTATAAAATAAGGATAATAATTTTTATTTCACATAACTGCAACCAGGATAAAATGAGATCATCTCCATGAAAGAACAAAGGGCTGTAAGATCACTTTACTATTATTATTAGATAGGGAGCAGAGTATGACTGTGAATGTTTTGAATTCTGGCGTCCAAGCTTGGATTCAAATCCCAGTCTTTCTGTTACCAGCTCTATGATCTTATGCAAGTTCCTTAACTTTTCTAAGTCTCCAGTTCCTTGTACGTAAAGTGAGAAAAATAATAATAGCTACTTCACAGGAGTTTTATGAGGCGTAAATGATGAATTCATGTAAAATGCTAAAACAATGCAGGCATAAAATAATCTCTCGATAAATATCGGCTACTATTGGCAGTAATTATAGTATAGCACCGGTAGTAGCAGTAGGAGCAGTGATATTTCTAGACCCTATGATTCTAATTTTTATAAAATGCAGATAGTTAAAAAAAAGAACCTCACATATTAAGGCAAATGAGATTTAACCAGCACCTGAAAGTAAGTTCATTTACTTTGTGTTTTTCAAATCTACTCAACGAGGCTGCAGCATTTTTCCTGGATTAAAAATGAGAAAACAGACTTGGAGAAGTTACATGAGTTTCTTATGAAGGTGCACGCAGAAAAGGCTAGGCTTTCTCTGTGCTGGGTACCGCATACTTTAAAAAGAATAATTTTCAGGTCACCTCCCCAGGAATTTCCTGTAGGGTGAGCTAAAATCAAACTCTATGATATTAGCAAGACTTGTTGTTGTTTTTTAAAGCTTTTGTCTTCTCTGCTTGTCTTTCAGCTTTCTCCTCCAAGAAGAAATTTTCAATTAACCATCAGCTTGTGTTGCAAACATTCGTTCTTAAATGCACCCATCCATTCTTGTAGGTGATTAAGGATGATGGGTATGTAAATATACAAGTGCATAAATGACAAGCCAAACCATGTACATATGGTAATTTAATTTTGAGATGAGTACCATGTTTATGCACTTCTATCAGACCTCCTACTTTTGATGAATGCATGATTTCTTACCATTTTATCACTGCCAATATTTAAGAAAATATCCTAAGCGCAGTACTAGAGAAAACCATGCATGCCATCCACATAATTTGCAGCTGGGATAACGAAGCCATGGGGTCCTCTCTAGAATCTAAGTCCAAGGGTTGATGCTCCCTGCTTTATTAACGCTGCATTGGTTAGCAGGTGTCCAGTGATTTGGAACGTACCACTGGGTGAAGTAACACTGATCCTAAATAAAAGTGTAAGATTTAAGATAAAGTTCTACCATTTGACTGGCAATTGCCGAGAATATTTCAGAAACTGTCACAGTTGACAGAACTTTAGAGTTATTTAAATAGAGAGAAGGGGCACGAAATTCAGCAAAGTGAACTTAACCACAGTAAAAGAATAGGAAGTGCATTCCAGAAAGTAGGAACTGGATAAAAAAAAAATAGAATGGCTTTGTTCAGGGACCTACAGGAAGGTGCTGCTGACAACAAAATGGTAGAGATGAGAGAGGCGGACAAAAGCCAGGTTGTAAAGGGCCTCGTGTGCCACACAAAGGGACGTGGACTTTACGAAGGCCACGGGAAGGTTTTAGGCAGCCTTTTGGGTAAATCATGCCAGCAAAAAACACGAAGAGCTGGAAGGATAGTGTCTCATGTCAACAACAGGCCAGAACTCCCAGCATCCCTAGCTTCTCATTCACCAAAGTTTCCAGAATGCACTCTTCTCCCTGCACAGCAAGGAGGCCCAAGGAGTGCCTGAAGCCATGAACATTCTGGGTTGTCAAAATCAAAACTTAAAATCATCCCTGACCATGAGCAGAGGTGAAATGTTAATAGGTTTCATAGTGCTCCACACTTAATGGATCGGAGTCTTTCAGATCTGATATGGAACTAGAACCGAGACTCTGAAGGCCACCCACCCTCCCTGGTCTTGTTTGCACCCCTCAGGGTGTTGCCGAGAGTTGAGCTACTGTATAACTGTGGCTTTTGCAAAACTGAGCTCATGGGCTCCTTTCCTCAAGCTGTCCCCTCCCCGTATTTTACACTGCAACTTCACCCCTCTATGAACTCAGGGGTCTCAGAGTCTGAAGTAAAACTGAAAGTTCCAAAGGAACCACAAGACAGACACCTCTGCTGTCTTCTCCCCAAGCTTCTTCTGCAAAATGTACCTCTTCTTTTACCACACGCCTGCTTCACAGATGTTGGGTTGACTCAGATTTCGGATTTACCGTGTAAGAACGCTGGGCTGGAAGTCCAGGCTCTTGGTTTCCATTTGGGTTCTGCAGCTTTCTGACTCTCTAACCTGTCCATCTATTTAACACTTTGAGTCCATCTGTGATACAGGAAATTAACTAGATGATGCCTGAAGGAGCTCTGAGCTCTAAAGTTCTGTGACTATGAGAACATCCTGTCACTCATCATTGTCCTGGATGCTGAAGAGGAATAAAATGAAACAAGCCACAGTCCTCACCATCACGATAAAGCCATGATATTTGTAATAGGCAGGTACCCAAATGATGCAGGCAAATGCTTAGAGACACGGTCTACTGCCTAGTGAGAAAAGAGGTAACAAGGAAATACAGCATGATCTCATTTCTGTAAAACAAATAGGCATGTAGAAAAAATACCCAAAGGGCAGTCACATGTTCACCTCTGGTCACAAAATTTTCTTTGGGTTTTTACAATTTTTATTTTCTGATTTTTTTTTTTTTACAAAGAGGTACATTATTTTTATAGTAATTGAATAAATATTATAATGTTTATTATCTGGAGCATCATGGATCCACTGACCATTCTCTTGGGGAATTAAGGAAGACTGTAGATGATGACATTTCGTCTAGCATATGAGGGTCAAACAGGAGTGGTACATTTCTCAGCAAACCCTCCATCCATCCATTGCACCATTCTTTTCTTCTGAATGCACTGTGGTTTCTCATGAGTAAGTACTGACTTCCCCCACAGACACATACACTCCTGGTTCTCATGTACCCTCTCTAAAACTTCCCCCAGAAAATACAGAGTAAATAAACTTGTATTTATGATGGGGGGTTTCATTAAAATGGGGGTTTCTAATTGACACCAACTCTGTGGACACTTTTGTAAAACTCCTCTCTGATTTTTCAGTGGTTGGTGCACCAGTATTTCAGATCTTAGGTCATGAGTTCACTTTCTGCATCACTCAGCTTCACTGTTTTCTTCTCTGTCTTGAACCAAAATCCCCCACAAAAGTATGGCAGTCATTGCACAGGGGAAGCTAAGAACAGGCTGAGAAATAAACTGGTAAAACACAAGGGATCCATCCTATGCAGAATAAGGAGTCACTGGGGTAGGGCAGAGATATGGAAGGATCAAAGGGAGGAGAAAGGGAAGGAGACCTCCACTTCTTGGACCTAAGTTAAAACAAGGTGAAACTAATCTTAGGGAAAGAGCAGTTGCATCTCTAAATACCACCGATCTACATGTCGACGACGCCCAAATTTATGTTTCTAGCCCAGACCCATCTCCCAAATTCATGACTAGTACATTCAACCCTCTACTTTATGTCCACGTAGATACCCAACCGACATCTCAAACTCAACATGTTCTAAACTGAATCTTTCCTCCCCAAATCTGGGCTGCCCACTGCTCTCCCATCTCAGTGAAAGGCAATTTCATCCTTCCCATTGCTTAGGCTAAAATCTAGGAAGAGATGTCTTCTCTGCAGTCTCTTTCTCTCATATCCCACACTCAATTTGCCAGGAAACACTCTTGGGTCCACCTTCAGAAAATATCTGAATGCAGCGACTCCTCGCCAACCCCAGCACCACCACTCTGCTCCAAGCCACCGCCATCTTTCGCCTACATTACTGCCATAACCTCACTTCCCCCGTCTCCTTTTTTCACGTCTATACCCTTTTCTAAGTGTTGTAGCCACATGACACTCTTAAGACATATTATTTTATGCCAACTCTATGCTCAAAATACTGCACCGTCTCCCAACTTGACTCAAACAAATGTCAAGGTTTTCGTAGACAGTGGTCTACAAGATCCACCACTTCTCTTGCCTCCTCACTCACTTGGCTTTTGCCATGTGATTCTCCTTACCATTGTTCGTACACAATTATTCATTGTTTGTTATTCATGGTTCTGTGCATATATTTTATCCAACTGCTGAGTAATAGGAATAGCTAATATTTGAAACCATATTTGCACAGCAGTTGACAAATTATTTCTGAATAAAATATTTCATTTCATCCTCACGACGATATTGTGAACTAAGTATTACTTTTCCCAATTTGTAGGTAATAAATTTGAGATCTGAGAGATGAAGCAACTTTGTTTAGGGTCACACGGCTAGTAATTGGTGTGCCTGTAATCAAATATAGGTCTGTTTGACCCTAATGAGAGGAAAGAAGGCTTAATAATGATTAACTCCTACTAGATTAAGGTCCTTGACTTAATAATCTCATTTACTATCCCTTAATCTATCATCTTCTCTCCTTTTATGTATTACTCCATTATGCAAGGTGTCATACACAGTAGACAATCATAAAATGCTGATAATCATCATCATCATTATCACCATCATGACATTATAAATTCTATATCTTTGGAGTCTCCGTTCCAGTTATCATGGACTATGTTCTTTTTATTTCTTTTTTTCATGCACTAAAAAAACATACTTGTGGGCAGTAAGGAAGGACAGTTAAATTCAATCAGCAGTAGACATATGAATTATTTATAATCTTACACTGTTAAAAATAATACTGTATTGTCTTCATTTATTCCACAAATATTTATTGAGCCTCTACTAAGTGCAAGACATGATTCTGCCATGTGGTGTTAAGAAATTTATTCTGTCAGAAATTCTGCTTCCAAGGAGTTTTCATTCTAGTAGAAAACAGCTAGATATCTAGGTAGATAAATACATGCAAGAGGAGAAATTGCATGGAGACTGTAAGAGATGCCCAATCACATCCCTAGAACAGTGGTTCTATTTGGCTATAATTCACCATTACTGAAGCAAATCACAGAGAAATGGAGTTACAATAGTTAGGGCAGATCATGTAAGGTCTTAAACTTCCAGTTAGAGGTCTTAGATTACTTTTTATTATTTACAATCCATTGAGGAATCACAGAATAATGGTTAAGAGTCCAGATCCAACAATAAAAGGTTTGTTGAATAAATCGTGATATGTACCAATGATGGAACACCATGAAGTCATTAAAATAAGTGGTAGAATAACTACCAATGGCTTGAAAATGATATATAAAATTATCTACATAGGAAAGTCAGATTATAAAGCAATAAATCCAGGACAATCTCGATTTTGTATCAGAAACAAAATGTAGAAAAAAAGCTGAAAACATTTGTTTAGCAATTTCTTTGTGCTTACTTCAGAGTAGAGGGATTATGAGTGATTTCATTTTGTGTTTTGCTTTGTACATACAATTTGGAGACCAAGAAGTATTCCCACAAGGCATACATTACTTTGAGATTTAAATTTTAAACTGAAAGAAAGAAAAAGGGCACTGGAATCAGACTACCTGTATTGTTTGAACTCTCACCACTTCCTAGACTGTCACCTCCAGTAAGTGACATTAGTTTTCTGTTCCTTGGTTTGCTCTTTTTAAAATGAAGATCTTAGCTGTACCTTCTTCACAGGGCTGCTGTAAAGATTAGATGCATTAATTCCTGTAAGGGCTTAAATAAGGCCCGGCACATGTAAACAGTTAATAAATGTTAGAAATCATGAATTTTTATTGCTGATGAAACACCAAAAAGTTTTCTTATTTTGTGTTTCCCTGGTGTATTTCTTGGTCATTTAATGTTTCCTATTAGGACTGAATCTCGTCTCCTCCAATTAACCCTTTACTCTCACAGTGTCTTCCTATCACTACTGTAGAACATGCTCTCTAAGGGGAATTCCCAGGCCGTAGGATATAAACCATTCCTTTTCGCTCTTGATATAAAAACTCATTTAAAAATATTCTTTCAGCTATCCAGTCACTAGTCACAATATATTTTGGCGTGGAAGTTGGTTAGGATGCAGCCCTAGTGTCAAAAACAATTCTGAAAGAACACTAGGGTCCCTAAAGGGTTTCAAGCTTCACTTTTCAAAGGAATATTATGGCTCAAACAAGCATTTGTTCCCAACATTTCCCTCTAGAGCCTCACTGAGATATCAAATGAAAGTGGGAAAGGGGAGTCTTTTTTTTTTTTTTTTTTTTTTTTTTTTTTTTTTTTTTTTTTATAAAGAAGGTGCTTCCGTCAGAAGCAATTACTTATCACCAAAGAAGCATCCTTTACGTTTTGGGGGGTTTTGTATAATATAATCCTATCACATGAAATAATTCTGTTCCTTACAAGACCAGGCTCCTTAAGAAATCATAAGTATGTTGTGCTAGCAAAATACACGAGTCCTTTTCGGAACCCTCTCTCTCCACCTACACACCTGCAACTGACAGAACACAAGTGACTCTCAGGAGGGAACCGAGGACTGGAACTCAGAATACCTGGTCTCGGGACTGGCTCTGCTCTCATCACCTGGGCGACCTAGACTGACGGACACAGCAACACTTCTCTGAACTTCAATTTTCTATCTGTAGAATCGAGGCACAGGCATAGAATCAACTGATGCCCAGGGTTCCTTTTGGTCCAAACATTGTAACATGTCTTTATTTTGTTGTTTCCTTCAAGACTTGGCTCAGAAATAGGAATGCAGTATATTGTCATTAAGTATTACAACAGAATTCTCCTTAGTACTTTAAGAGGGGGTAAAACTTCATGTGCTAATTTGTTCTTCCTTAGCACACAACCGAATTTACAAGGTGCCTATTAAGTGTCAGGTGCCATTATGTGGTGGGACATATTATGAGCAAAAAAAAAAGCCTCTGTCCTTTGAAGTTGACAGTAGATTAGATAATTAAGCAAGTAATGGCAGTTAAGTCTGGTAGGTGCTATACTTCGAGAGGCTTTGAGAGGCTGTACTTTGAAAGCTGGACCAGCCATAGAGAAGACACCGAGATGTGTCAGTTCCTTTAGACAATCATCTCTGGTCCTTCCCCACTGAGGCTAAAACGATGTCCCCTCTCTGGGCTCCCATGGCACCCTGTGCTTACCGCCATCTGATCACTTAATAAGTTGTATTGAAAATGTCTACACATATGTGTCAACCCCCATTAGACTGCACAGATCTCAAGAAGAAGGCCCATTTTATTTTGTGCCTCCACCTATACCCCCTATTTTAGCATGTAACACAATCCCTGATGTCTAGTTGGGGCCCCAAAATTGTTTGTTGACTAGAAATAAGAAGTAATCCACTAATAATTTGAAAAGAACAACGACAGGTGGTGGGACACAGGGTCTAATCAGAATCCAAATAGCCCAGGAATCAAGGTTCATCTCTGGCCAACATAGTAGGCCTCCACAGAAAATGTCCAAATAAAGGTAATTGTTTGATAATCTTCATTCTCACGTAGAGTTTTCTTTTACATATATCTTATGGGCATAATATTCTCTTGAAAAGTGAAGCTTAAAATCCTTTAGGGACCCTAGTGTTCTTTCAGAATTGTTTTTGACACTGTAGAGCCACACCCTAACTAACTCCAGGCCAAAATATATTGTGACAAGTGATTGGATAGCTGAAATTCCCTCCTTTAAAAAGCCACCTGGGAACACTGAATCTTACAGAGATGGTGTTGGCAAAGCCCTGTGACTTTTCTGTAAAAATGTAACACCACACACACTCACACATATACGTAGAATAACCTGACATCCTTCTGGCTTTTTCTTCTCAATACTGAGTTCTTAATAGCAAGCAGTCCCTAAGTCTCATTTCATGGTGCATGTATCTAATAAACACAGTGGAAGGCCACAATGAGCAAAAGTACCCTAATACAACTCTAAGGCACTGGCATCACCTTGCTGACTGTTGGAAAGCCGACAAGCAACAGCGTGATCAAGTTCTCGGGTACCACTGCCAGCTGACCTCTTTCAACTTGAATCTGGGGAGAGATTGTCTGAGTTTGTGGCTGCCTTGTTGTCTGGGGATGTGCAGGTTAGTTATCAGCTAACACCTTTGCTTCTTCCATTACCTGGCTCTGCTCCATCTTTCCCCCTTTGATTTCCTCCGTTGCTCCTGGCTCTTGCTGAGGTTCTTTGTTCTCTCTGGAAGTCCAGCTTTCTTCCACCTCTTTGCCTTTGCACGGAATGAACTCTGGCACCAACACTTTCCACTTTCCAAACCATCTGCACATATTCAAATCCTTATCATTTTCAAGGTCCAAGTCATATAGCAGATGCTCCAAAATGCTTTTTCTTATTGCTCCAGCTTAATCTAGTTTCTCCCTCCTCTGAGGTTCATAATGGAACCTTGTATCTATACACATTCCTCTTTTTACTTCCTGCTTGGTGTTGCAGGAGTTCAAGGACTGGCTTTATTTTCCCTGATAGCTGTAAATTCACTGAAGGATGATTCACTGCTGTATCCCTAGCACCCAGC
Source organism: Macroglossus sobrinus (assembly GCA_004027375.1). Taxonomy (NCBI): domain Eukaryota; kingdom Metazoa; phylum Chordata; class Mammalia; order Chiroptera; family Pteropodidae; genus Macroglossus; species Macroglossus sobrinus. The sequence continues at coordinate 133,671 of PVKZ01002190.1, forward strand.
ACGCAGAGGACACTCAGCTCATTAGAGACTGGAGCATGGACTGGCACCCTCACTCTGAGATTTATCATTCTTTGAAATACTAGATAAATCTGGTGTCTGGAGGGAGTGAGGGAGATCTAAGGGCCTGGTTGCTATAGAACTTCCTCACATTGAATCCTTTCTTCTCCTTGGGTCCACACCCAAGGTCATCTGATTTTTGGATGGAAAGCATTAACGTGCAAGGACACAGTGTAAGCAAAGGCACAGAGATGGGAGCAAGCACTGACTCTTCCATAAACTGCAGAATGACTTGAATGCAGAGTCCACAATGGGAGGAGAGGTGTAACCGGAAAGGCAGAGGTACAGAGAGCTGCAGATGGTAGAGACACTTGCATGCCATGAGAGGGAACTAGAACTTCAGCCCACAGCTATTGAGAAGAGCCACGTAAAGATGCTTTAAGCACATGTGTTTCTGAAAGATGACTCTGGACGTGAGTGAATAACAGACTAGAAGGGGGTGGGCAAAAAGCTAAGGGAAAGTTTCTTATGATTCACAGACTGTACAATTTCTTTTCATTTACCCTGGGGTGGAAGAAGGGGAAATGATAAATTCATATAGCATGCAAACGCCTTTTTACAATTAAAAAAATCTGCAAAAGACAAGTGAGCTAACTAAACACAGAAACCTTCAAAAAACCAAGGCAGCACACAAATTTAAGTTACGCCTTCCCTAAGGCCAAGGAAAGAATGCAGCTTCAAATTAAGTACTGTTTCTATACACATCATATTTATTCATTTTATTCATACAGTGATTTACACCTATTTTTATTTGAAACATCCATTATCTCCCCAAAAGTAAGGAGAAGGGTACTAGAGAAGTTTGCTGAGCTGAAGGAGAAAAGCAAGTCACAGATGATTAAATTCAAAAGTGTGTTTTAAAGTAAAAAATATATATTTATTTTTGGTTTAACTCTTCATGCTCATATGTTTTAGGTAAATTTTCATTCATTTCTTTCCTGGGATTAGTGACCAAAACCAAAGTAAATAACTAGTGATCACCAAAAAAAAGCTATTTCTCTTCATCTTAGTTCCTTTTTTACTTCCATTTTGGATACTGGCTTACCTGTGGCTGCCATTTTGAGTTCCAAAAATAATATGTAAAGACAGTTGATCATTAGAGAGAAATCCTAGGTGAGAAAGGAACTCAAAATTGGTATCTTAAATTGTTGCAATTCTTCTCTCTCGACAAAAATTCATGTGGCAGAAATTCCGATCCAGAGTCAACATGAATTCTCTAGATTTCAATTTCCCATCTGAAAAGTGGGCTGAATGATAGTAAGAGGAAACTTTTAGAACACGTCACTCTCCTGTCTCAGGGGCCAGCAATTATGGTTTCTAGACCAAATTCAGCATGCCTTACTCATTCAGCATGGCCAGAGAGCTAAGAATGGTTTTTGCACTTTTAATCAATAAGAAAAAAAAATCAAAACAGTAAGAATGTTTTGTGATACGTGAAAATGATATGAAATCAAATTTCATTGACCATAAATAAACTGTTGTTGACATATGGCCACATTCGTCTGCCCACTGTCCACACGCTTTCCACTATGTCTTAGCTCAGGCTGCTATAACACAGCACCGTAGACCAGGCAGCTTAAACAACAGAAATTTGTATCTCATAGTTCTGGAGTCCAAGAACTTCTGGGAAGTCCAAGATCAAGGTGCTGGCAGATTCAGTGTCTGGTAAGAACTCTCTTCCTGGTTCACAGATAGTTGTCTTCTCACTGTGTCCTCACGTGGTCAAGAGCAGAGAGATCTGGTCTTTCTTCTTATAGGAACATGAATCCCATCATGGGGGTTCTACCCTCCTGACCTCATCTAAACTTAATTACCTCCTAAAAGCCCCACCTCCAAATATTATCACATTGGGGGTTAGGGTTTCAACGTATGAATTTGGGGGCGGGGTACAAACATGCAATGCGTAACAGACCACAATGGCAGAGTTCAGTAGCTGCCACGCCTAACATAGTTACCATCTGACCCTTTGCAAAGTTTACTGACTCTGCTCGGTGCTTTCGCCAGGCGAGGCGACTGAGACACAGAGAGGGACTTGCTCTAGTTAATGATCGTATAGCTAGGAAGTGGGTTCAGGATCTGCGCCACCCAGACAGACCCCAAAAGATGCACTCTTCTACTCTACGTAATGCTGTCTTCTCCATACTCTGCGTTGATCTTCATGCCATCATTCCAAACCCACTGAATGAGTGTAAAGTTGAAGTTCAATTGCCTCTGAGAAGTCTTCTCCACTATGTCAGCTTCTATTACAGTAGTCCCCAGGCCCCTAACCCGGATTCATTTTCTGTGGTTTTAATTACCCGTGGTCTGTTGTGGTCCAAAAATATTAAATGAAAAATTCCAGAAGTAAACAATTCATTAGTTTTAAATCAGCACCGTTCTGAATACTGTGATGAAAGCTGGCTCTGTCCGCTCCATCCCATGTGGGACGTGGACCATCTTTTTGTCCAGCACATCCATGCTGATGCGTACGTTCCCTGCCCATTAGTCACAAGAAAGTTGGCGGTGACATAACGGGGCACTGGAGAGCTGAAAAACTGCTGTGTGACTCCATGTTGCCTGACAGAAAGCAGCAGCCTATCTGCAATGAGCATACGCATTTTGTAAATTACAAACACCCTGCAAAGGTAACTGATTAGCATAGTTCTGAAAACTCATACCAAACACATCATACCTTGATGTGTTTCATTACTCATCACTTTTTAGACCTTAGAAAGGTAATATAGTGCACAGAAATATTATGAAATACCCCAGCAGGGACTAGAGATAGAAAACATATGAAACCCAAGAAGGTAAAATCATAAATCATTGAGAAGGCAAAACAAAGGCAGTAGATATGGCTTATTCACATACAGATATTTTTATTGTCAAATGAGGAACTCTAAAAACCTGGGTGGGGTTTCAACTTGGTTGGTCTAGCTGAAACAGAGAGGGAAGTGAAAGTCAAAAGGGGGAATGGAACACTGGAGTAAAAAACTTACATTATCACAACATTATCAGAATGGTTCTGGTTTGTTTTTCAAACTCCTTAAGAGTTTGAAAAAGAAAAGACACCTGACAATTTGGCGGTTGCCGTGAAGATGTGCCGCTGGGTCTCCCGTGATGGACAGTATAGCTGACTAGATGCCTCAGCGGCTGAGCCAACAACTGTGTCCCTGCCAGGGCCACACATCCCTCAGGCTGCTCCCTGCCAGTGACTACACATGGCAAGGGTGCTAGTCCCGGCCCATTTCTGCGGGACACAGAACTGCTCTTGTGGGAGATTTTGGCTCAACAACCCCCCACTGGCTTAGCTAAAGACTAGATTTCAGAAATGCACCCCAGTGCGAGCCTCCTTCCTTCCCCGCTCCCTTCACAGGTGTGATACCTGCATCGGGGTCTGAAGGCTCTCTCTGCCTACTCACACTTCCTCCTTCTTTTTGTTCACAGGTGTTTCCTCCAACAAATCTCCTGGGAATCTAACCCCATCTTAGGGTGTGCTTCTTAGAGGACCCAAACTTCCACATCAGTCCATTCTGGCTTCCAGGTGACCAAGCGAGAGATATTTTTAATGGCTCCTCTTACATTTAGTTTGAATGTTACTCAGAGAGAGTGGAAGAAACTGATCACGGGGACAACGGTTCTCTTACTCCTTGACCCAAGGAACTTACAGAATCTGAAAGAATTCTCTTCTCAATAATTACCATGACAACGTCATCTCATCTTTCACTCTGTCTCACCAGCTAAATGACACGGGTGAGGATTTAAAGGTTTGCCTTAAGGATCAGAAGTCGCAGGATGGTGAAACGATGTGCCTGAAGCGACCACGTGTCAGTGGACAGGCGTGGAAAAGACTGGCATCGCCCAGCCCCTGGTCTTCCACATTCTCTATGCTACCACCTCACAAAACTGTTTCACCCCCAACAGCAGGATAGAAACAATTCATGTAACTTGAAGTGACCATTGTGAGTGGCACGATCAGTCAGTCCAAGCCAAAGCACCTCATTTCTGTGAAACAAGTAGACATTACTTCCACTGGTATTTTTTAACCGCTCTTAATTGACTGGTCAGAGTCATTTTCTGCAACCTGAAAGGTCACCTCAGGTTCTGAATAAAATCACAGTGCCCAGCTCCAGGCCAAGAACACAAATGGTGCCTTAAAGCTACTGGCTGACAGTTGTTGGACGGACTGGCATTGGCGTCTACAAATGGCATCGTCTATTTTACAGAGATGACAACTGCAGCTGTCTTAGTAAAAGCTGTTTGTTTCACTGGCAGTCTGAAGATTACAAATTTTTGCGAATGCAACAAGAGACAGCATTTATAGTACCCTCACTCTGCTGCAGACACTGTGCCAGAACCACCCTCAATTATTGCCCATTTTGCAGGTAAGAAAATTGAGAGTGAGAGATATTAAGCAATTGCCCAGTGTGTTGCAGTTAATATGCAATAGAGATCAGATTCAACCCAGAGGAGACAACCAGTCTGTCATTCTATCTCTTCCCAGGAATACTCCAGAATCGAGCATAAAACTCTCCATTTTGCCCCAACAATGGGGATCCACGAGACTGAAATTATGAATAATCCAAGGTAATCACATATTTAAAATGTTTTTCCCACTATTTCATTCAACTAGATTAACAAAGTGAAAAGGGTGTCTAGACCTTTTGAGCTATGAGCTAAGTGGAATAATTTTATAATTATCTCATTAAATGTTGGATGATGAATGCTTCCAAGGTGTCTGGTGCATTCCAAACCACTTCTCTTTAACATTTTATGCGAATGTCTTCTATTTTGTTGACATTCTAACAGCAGAGCTTGAAAAGCCACAGGAAACTGCCCCAGAGAGAGGATTAAAGGGAACACACGATCTTGATTTTCCAATCTTGTTAAGAATGGGCCTGGTCAGGCCTGTACGAGCAGTCCTTGCATTCACCCACCATGAGCTGGCCTGGACCACACTCATCAACCCACACCGAAGGCTGAAAATGGACAGTATGACAGGCCATAGTTATTTCTTACCATGCGACCAAATTTAGGAAGAGTCATCTTCAGACAGGAAGAAAAACTCCAGGACTGTTTATAACAGATTTAGAAAAAGGAAGATGTCAGGAGAATAAATGAGAAGAAAAGGCAAGGAGAAGAACATGCTGGTCGTTATTTCCTCATTCATTGTTGTAGTCATTCCCCAGTAAATATGCATGGAGTTCTTATTTGAGGGCAGGCACTGGGGTGGGGACTGGTGTAAGAAGACAGACATGTTCTGTAGCCATGACAAAGAAAGAGAGATAAGGAGGGCTGGAAGACCCCGCCTACCCCGGGACCACGGCCCTTCTTCTTTGATCTGGCCCTGGCAGGTGAACCATGAGTCTCCTCGGCCAGTCACAGTTACCACACTCCCTATGCCCACAACTGGGTTAGGGCTAGACGCGTGACACATTTTTGGTCAATGACACATAAAAAGAAGTTTGCAAATGACCTTCTCAGAAAGATTTCCCTCCCTAATACAAAGAGAAGTACATGGGGAGGGATCTCTTTCTGCCACCTGCTCTCGTCCTTCCCAGCTGAGATGATGTCCTGAGAGGACATGATGCTGGAGGCTGAGGCAGCCGGACGACAAGTACGAGGGGAGTCACTGCTCAGACTCTAAGGATGGAAGAACAGAGATGTGCTGCGCATGGGTCCTCTATGACATCACAAGGTGACAGCCATTGGAGTTCAGCAAGGATGCGATCAACTCAGACAGGCTAGCCCTTCTTCGGATCTGTGGAGTGTCCTGTTTTATAATTACAATAAAGATGAAAAACTAGAGTGCCCATTCCTTCCAGCTCGACTCTGTACCAGGGGATGGGCAAGGTGCTTTCCACAGTGTCTTTTCCCATGAGCACGAGAGGCATGCTAATGATCGCAGGGGTAAGGTCAGGCCGCCGCCTCATGCTACCCACACCAGCTGCAATGTTTTGATTCCCAGCATCCCACCCCCATTCTTCTGTTAGCAGCACCTCAGTTTTCCCATGGGGACCACATTTCATGTGATTCTAGATGAACCATCAGCCGTGGTGCCCTGGCCCCCAACACATATTAAGGCCTAAAACACTACAAATGCTCTCTCCAAAGCACACTTGTCTCATTCTCCTGACCCCATTATACACACACACACACACACACACAGACACACACACACACACACACACACACACACACACACACACACACATTTTTTAAATACACTCTCCTCCCAAGACTTAACCAAATTTAAAACAAAAACAAAAACAAAAACCAGACCATCTCTTTACTATCTTTTCTAGGAAATCACTTACTCTAGATAAATTTACCCTATAACTAAGATTGTACTGGGAGGCAAGCGAAATTCCAGGTCTCCCAAATGCCAGCTTCTGTCCCCAGAGGCTAGCTCTGGAGGTATGTGGAGAAGATGCACCGTAACCAGGAAACCAGGAGTTAGAGGGAAATACATGGGAAGGCCCTCACCACTCACACTCGTTAGAGAAATATTATACACAAACACAGACTCTGGGAACACAGGTTTTCCTGCAAGTACACTGTCACTGCCAGGAAAACGGTGTTCATCTTCACGCCGGAAAGAAATGAAGAAATGAGCTTCACTAAGAAGTTCAAGAAAGTTTGCAATGTACTGATGTGGCTTACTACAACCTTTTACAGTCACACTCCTCAGATCACAGAGTACGGAGGTTAGCAAACTACAACCCGAGGGCCAAATGTGGCCAGTTCCGTCTTTATAAATAAAGTTTTATTGGTATACAGCCACGCCCATTTGTTCACAATTTCCTATGCGTGTTTTTACACTATAATAACAGAGTCCAGTCTTTGTGACAGAGATCATTTGTTCCGCAAAGCCTAAAATACTTACTATCTGGCCCTTTAAAAAAAGACATTGCTGGCTACTAATCTAACAATATCAGCAATTATCACTCAATTATTGAATACCTGCATTTATCACTACGTTTAGGCTTCAGGACCTCTGAAGTAGGAGCCCAACTCCATTTTTTGAAAAGGAAGGGAAGTGAAGCATAACTTTAATAACTTTCCAAAGGCAACACAGACAAAGCAAGGATTCAAGTTCAGAGATACGCATTCATTTAATGAATGTTTACTGAGCAGCTGCTACGTCCTGGGCATGCACTGTGTGCAAGGACCCAGTGGTAAGCAACAGTGAAGATCTTTACCCTCGCGATGCTGACGGTGGATGGAGAGAGTGTTGTGAAACACACAAATGTATGTGTAATGCACATGTACATGTATATATGTGTGTACGTGTATATTATAGGATTACCAGTTGTGCGAGAAAAAGCTAAGAGAAAAATATGGGGTATTAGAGAGAGAAAAAAGGGGGGCCAAGTTTACGTGGGAAGGAGAATTCCTTGGCTTGGGTTCCCAAGACAGCAGAGCCTGCAGGGAAGCTTCCTGGCTAAGGCTTTACTGAGAGATGGAATCTAGGGCAGGAAGAGAAAAGAAAAGAGGAAGTAAGATAAGGAATGAGGAAAAGGGATACAAGGCATTTTACCAAGATGGCACAAGCCTTGCAAGAAGATATAGCCAGTGGCTCAGAAAGATGAGCCATCTGGGATAACATGACTTGGCGAGCCCATCCAGAAGGAAGAGAGTGAGCTTTTTCTACAGGTTCCTTCCCATCTGCCATCTCCTCTAAGGACTGAGACAGCCTGAGGGACCCAGGTGAAGTGCAGCCCCTCAAGCAAGTCGGCACATCACAGAAGGTCAGATGAAGCTGAGAAAATTCAGGGAACCCACAAGTGAGTCAGTCAGTCAGGGGCTAAGGGTGGAGGAACCTCTCTGAGGAAGTGATGCTTCCACTGAAATCTGAAAAATAAAGTGAATGAATGAGATGAAACGATATTCAGGCTGAGGGAAAGAGAGTGTCGGGAGAGAGCTGAGGCAGGAGAGAGCATGGCATATCTGAGAAACTGAAGGACTTGGGGCTCAGGGGTTACACCCCGGGGGTCCTCAGCCCTGCTCCATCATTCGCTAGCTCTGTGACCTGGGACAGTCTCTAACCTCTCTGGACTTCCGTTTCCTCACCTGTAAAAGGGAGATCACAACTATTACCTCACAGAATGGTTGCAGGATTAAACGACATCATGCATTTAAGCACTTACACAGTGTCTGGCTCATAAAAGCAAAATTAATGTTGGCCATTATATAATCATCACTGCTACTACAGTTATTACTTACTCCGACCGACTGGATTGAAACAGCTGCAGAAGAGTCCTGGAATTAGCAGGGTTAGGAAACCCTCATGATAAGTTGCATCAGGTCCCAGTCCTCTCTAAAAGGATGGCACATTAACACACCTGCCACACCTCCCTACAGGGCCAGTCAATTTCCTTACTCTATTGTCAGGCTTGGCCCAGTGAATTGCTCTGGCCGGAGGACCGTGGGACCCGCAGACCTGTAGAAGCGTAAGGTGACTGCACACCTGACGTTAGGCTCTTGCACTCCTGACTTCTGCCAGGCCAGCGCGTGACACGTCGGGTCTGCTGCTTCGAATGCAGTCACAGACCTAGAAGATCCGCAGAACTGTGCCAGGGTCAGCCTGTGTCCCACAGCAGGGCCACTGGTGATTATAGGCATCACGTGATACGAATGGAAAGTAAACTTTAGTTATCATGGGCTACTGAGATTGGGGGAGCGGGAATCTTTCTAATGCAGCAAAACTGACAGATACACTCCATGGCGATTCTTTCATACATGAAACTATGAACATATAAAACACCAACGCTCTGCTCTGGACTCTTAGGGGAGTTTTTTTTTTTTTTTTTAATAGGGATAGGTACCTGGGCAGAAACTCGAGCAGAGATACAAGTATGTATTGAGATGCAGGTGTGAAAGATGACAGTATCAGAAAACTAGCCCTATGAGCTGGTGTTAAGAAACACCTAGGGCTAACATGAATGCATCCACTCAAATCTCTTCATCCTCTTCTGCAAGAAGGAACGCCCCATCCTGGTTTTGACAAACACCCCTCTTTCTGCCTGTGCCACCTGGGTGATTCCATTCCCTCCTAGGCATCTCCAGATGGGCATTTGCATTTTCTGCTGATAGCAGAAATGTGTGGGTGAAAAGAGTGTTGTCAAGATCACAGCTTCCAGGGTGTTTTCCTCCAGACCTCACCACGTCCCTCACTCCATACGTTATCCCCAAATAACTCCAGCACCCTTGAAAATCCCTGGAGACTGCCTCTGCACCACACATACTCTTCTCCAAGAACCGTGTTAAAAATAAACATTCATACAACTTCGATTTCCGGAAACAAGAGACAGGACCTCTTCCTGCGTTAAAGCAATGCCTTTCGTCCCTTGGAGAGGCAGCACCACACAATGATTAGAAAGGAAAGTTGTGGTCCTCCTCGTTGTGGAAAACCTAGCAGCTACCTAAAATATCTGTGTCCCTTACTGCTTCAGGCGATGAAGGCGCCATCATTGATAACCTAAGCCCAACTGGTGCTCCCTGCCCCCGCCCCCACCCGGTTGTGCTGTCATCTGGATTCTGTTACTTAATAAATCCTCATTTCTGAGAAAGGCCAGGTCACCCCACTCCACCAACATTCCCTGGCCTCAGCCTAACTACGTTTCCAGGGAATGCCACTGGCCTGTGTACTCAACTACAGGTCACTCCAAAAGAGTCATGTTTATTTAGCAAAGGCTGGGAAGAGTCATGGTCAGCTCGAGCCACAAAGCCCACAAGAGACAAAGGTTCGTAATAATGTGCTCATTTTCCTTCTTTTTTTTTTTCCTCCAAGAACACAATTTCATTAATTACTGGACATGCCTTGAAAAAAATAATAATCCCACTGGAAACCACCACAGACTGTTTTTTTTTATCATTTTGTTCCATTTCTCCCGTTTGCTAGGCAATCCTGGTAAACAGCTTTTGCAAGCAGAAACCTTTTTAAGTCTAGTGAGTTCTTTCCTGGGACGCTGACACCTCAATTGCAAGGTCTGTGTGTAGGTGGAGAAAGCACTTTGGATTGAAATCCTAATCAATGGACATAACAAAAATGAAAGAACACCCACCAGCCATTTATTTATTCGTATGACAAATGCTGACTCAGTGCTGACTGGATAGCAATCGCAGTTCTTGGGGGTTTGAGATATAAAAGAAAGCAAAGCATGGTCTCTGTCCTCACGAATCAATACCTAATCAGGGAATGTTCTAGATAACACAAATAATTAACTGGAGAGTAACTGGCCAAAGCGTACTCTCTCTCTCTCAGTTTAAGACTGATTGGTCAAAGCATGAGTATAGGAAGGACAAGACTTTATGAAGATAACTACCTACTTGATTTTTTACTATGTCAGAAACAATTTTGACTCCACAGATCCAGTAACAAGTGATGGAAAATGTTTTGTCTAATTCTTTTAAATTAGTTACAGTACACCAGCTATCTGTGCATTTATTCATCTCCCTGTTCAATTAACAAATGTTTCTTGAGACTTTCTATGCACCACGTACTAGAGATACAGCTGTGAATAAGACTAACACCTGGCCCTCCAACATGGCTCAGTCTAGTGGGGACAAATAATTACCATTTAGAATGATGAATTCTAGGGAAGCGAGAATAACAACGTACAAAGACAACAAAGAATGTAAGTATCCAGGTGCTGTTCCAACTACACAATAACCCTACCAGAGTGGTAATATTATGAGCTCCATTTTACAGCAAGAAAATCAAGCCCCACATTAAGTGACATAATTAGCAAGTGCCAGATTTTAAGAGGGAACTCAGGTAGTTTTTAATGACTCTTGTTGCCTCTTGAACCAACCTCTAAGATGAGCATCGACTTAGAGGTTTGATGACAACCCAACTTTGCTATCAGTCCAGACCATCCTGCCTCACAAAAGCCCCCAAAACACAAAACTTCTTCTCCAATGAGACTTATTCCGGGCATGGAGGACTCCAGCAAGAGTAGCTGCAGGACCGAGTGCCCAGAAGGGTTCCTTTCTCCCTTGGGTGGTGGCCAGAGAAGCAACATCATGCAAAACAAAGGTAACAGGCTGGAGGGACAAAAGATGAGGTTCCCACCCCAGCCTTGCCTCTCTCTGGCCACGTGACCTGTAAAAAATTATTGGACTTCTGGTTCCCCTTTCAATTCAGTGGGGGTTACCAATGTCACCTGCAGTCATATTCTGAGGAGGCTGGATACAAGTGGCTCTCTGCCGCCACATGAATGTTCTATTTTTATTATCGGTGCTGATTCTATCATCGTCGTTGTTGTCATCATTGTCATCCTCACAGTCAGAGGCTTGACCCATAAGTACATCAAGGTGTATTCACTGAGGGTGTGAATTAATCTGAGGAAATCAGAGTCCTGAGCCCAAGGTCACCTAGTCAGTCACAGCCAAAAGCCCTCGAGAAAAAGAGAATCTGGCAGTGTTGGGTTCTGGAAGGGGCCATCAGCACAGTTTGCTGACCTGGTCAGAACCAGAACCTCTGAGGAAGCACTTGACAAAGACCCACGGAACTTTGCCAGCTTAGTTTCCACAATGCCCTCACTGACCTTCACTGAATTCCCACACTCAATGCCATTCCGTGACACCACCCTGTCACCACCATTCACTAAGGTGACAATAAATTCTTTATCAGCATCACTGCAGTTCTATAGCCTTCTCCCAAAAGCATCGTATTTTCAGGTTTTCTTATCTCCCTGGCCCGTTTCACACAATCCTTTCTCCTTTCATTCCTTCCGCTGTGTCATCCAGGCCCCTGGCTTGTCCTTCTTGCTTCCACGCATGTCGCACTCTCCACAGCCTTGGCACCACCTAATTCTCTGCTTTTTTTGGTTTTCAGCCAACAGCCAGCAGCTCCCTGGGTTTTACTCCCAGTTGCTCAAATAAATAAGCCAAACATTAATTCGTTGCTCACTGACGACGAGTAAGTGTAGAGATGGTGTAACCGGAAACACTACAGTTTTTCTAGTCGTCCGCAGCAGCACGGTGGTGGTGCTGGGTGTTGCTTGGCTTTGGTTTACCATGTCCCAAGAACACAGCTAAGAGACGGGGAGGGTGTTTGGGTGAGGGAGGATGGCAGCAGTGGTGAGAAGTGGGCAGATTCTGGACATGTTTCGTCTGCAGAGCCAACCAGATTTGCTGGTGGATAAGATGCAGGGTGTAAGAAAAGGCAAAGAGGGCTCGGAGACGTGAGGCCTGAGCAACCAGAAAACAGAATGGCCACTTCCTACAGGAAGCTCTCCCTGGGTTAATAACCCCGCCCCACCATGGCAGCCGCGTACGGTATCAGATCCCGTGTCTTTAGACACTGTGCAGTTTTAGTTTTATCCTTGTTGATGAGAGTTCTGAGCTTATAATTCTTTACTGTCTAAAGTCTGCCCTCCATATCTGCTGGTTCCACATCCACAGACTCAACCAAACTCAGCTCAAAACTCTTCAGGAAAAAAATCGTGACGTTGTTGCTGACATGGACCGTGTGTGGTTAAGGCCCATGATGACTGCATCTGGAATGAACAGACGTTTCTTCTTGCCATTATTCTCTAAACAATAGAGTATAACAACTATTTATATAGCGTTTATATCGTATTAGATGTTATAAGTAATCTAGAGACGATTTAAAGTATAGGGGAGGCTATGTGTAGATATACACAAATATTATCTCACTTTTTATAAGGAACTTGAGTATCTGCCGATTTTGGTAACCATTGGTGGATGCTGGAACCGATCCCCTATGGGTACCAAGGAATGACTGTATCGTGTCCCCAGTGTCTAGCACATTGCAGGTGCTCAATAAATATTTGCTGAATAAATGAATGAACAGAAATTAGTATGCGACAGATGCTTAACCAATTGTTGCTACCCTGTTATTAATCTAGTATACAGGGTATTATTAATATTACCAAACAAATTAGTAGGCAGTGGGAGGTTAGAGGGAGGTGGAAGAGGAGTGACTGGTAACAGGAAGGAAAAGACAATCAGAAAACCCAGGATGCATGTGAGCCCTGTCCCTGGAGTTCTGAGTTGACCTTGGACAAGTCCTTTTCTTTCTTTGAGTCAAATTCTTCCAATCCCATTCAACAAGGGTTGGCATAATATGGTTTCCATCAACCCTACACTGTGATGTCCCTGCATCCAAGAAGAAGCCATGGCCTGGGTCCTGAGGAATGTGTCACATGGCATTGCCCGGTACAGACTCTGTCCAATCGAATGCTCCACCAGCTAGCCTAATTTAAGTCCTCTGGGTGCACAGGGGAGAGGAATGTAATGGGGGGGGGCGCAGTCACCAAGAAGGCCTCCTGCAGGTTTTCCTTCTTCCTCCTTCTAAGAGCTTGAACCAACAGACGAATATGATGATATTTGATGGAGGGGAAAAAGTCTTTTCTGGTTTTCGTTCTTCCCAGTCCAATTAGCAAAACTGCAGTAAGAGCTTGTCCCTTCCCTACTCCCGAAGATGGATGATTGAGCAAAAGCCACTTATTCTTCTGGATCTTACTACTCTCTGAACCTCGCTTTGTATGTTTGAAAGTCATTCTTTTCTCTTCCTGTTAGGAATATGCAAAAATACTTCTTATCTGGATATTTCTTGAACCGTTCACCATAAAGGCTAGTCTCAGGTTCCCGGATCTGGGCAGCCCACATGACCAGTGGCCTCCCCACGATGCACAGGCAAGACCACAACATGTCATGAGCTCTGTGGGGCTTCTCCCAGGGAAAGCCACTGGTGAGTACTTTTCCGTGTCAGTGCATTCATTTCTGTGTTCCACTTAGTCACCCTGAGAGCTTCTCCCCTGGGGACCATCGACTCGGATCACTGTTCGCTTGCCTCGGTGCAGATGTTATTACGGTCCCCCAGTGCTGAGGTCGTGCTTTCTTTCCCCAGAAGAGGTCACTACTCGATTAAGAAAAATAGTAGCTTTACCCCTGACCCCAGCCCCCCACTGTCATTCAATAAACAGTTCTTCTCAGTCGGAAGCTAAGCAGGTCGGGACTGGTTAGTACTTGGATGGGTGACCATCTAGGAAGACCAGGTGCTGTAGACATAAAAAATAAAAAATAAGGGATTGTAAACAGAAGGTCCTTGCAATCTGTGAGGTCAACCAAGGGTTGCCTCATCTAAAAAAAAAACAAAATTAAAAAATTAAAATAGTTCTTCTCAGTGGTTAATAACGAAAGGCCAAACAGCTACCTAATCTTTCCTAATGTTCTCACCATTGATTTTGTTAACACTGATCTTCTGAGAAGTGTTCATAGCACCATGTAGTGATGATCACATCAGCCTTTATGGAGATCTCTGCATAACGATCATTTTATTTCCTCCTCAAAATGACCGTATGCCGCTACTTAGCCTAGCTGATAGGTTAGAAGACTGAAGGACAAAGAGATGAACTGGCTCACCTCAAGATCACAACAGCAAAGGCTAGCTGAGAACCCACGTCTCCTTAATGTCAAGTTTAGGTACTGAAAGGTATCAGAGTTTCACTGGCTAAGCTACCTTCCGAAGGCAGAAACATGATCATAATTCAAGGTGAGAAGTACCATCCTATGAAGACAGACAGACAGACAGACAGGAAGGTGTTCTGAAAGCCAGTGGCTGAGCTAGAGGGAAGCTCAATGTTCTTTTGATCTCCAGGATTCCCAGAGAGCAAACATGAAAACCCATCTAGAAAGGCAATGACAGAGGAGTAGACCTAGCCATCATGGAGATGGGGTCCAAGATCAGGCCACTGCACCATGGATTCTCTGTCACTTAATGAAGGGCCTGTGATATGCAGTATGTCGTTCTGAGTTCTTGATTTCAAGTAATGTATAGAGAAAATATAATGGGAGGGAGGGGGCAGAAGTGATGTACTGGAAGCTTATCAGACGCTTATAGCAACGAGAAGCTTAGAAAACAAGAACCATCATAGTCTAGATGTTTAAGAGGAAGTCCACCAATGGTCTTGTAGAAAGAACGAAGAACATAGCGGAATACCACCATTGATACTAAATTATTAATTGCGAATGAATTCTAGGTGACCATTTAGCCTTGGAACAAACACTAAGGCTTCAAAATATCAGCAGCAGAAGTCATTCGGCCAAGCTCTTAAATCGAGAAGCAAGTTTGAAGAAGCATCCAATGGGCTCAGCCCTGGACATCTGCTCCGCTGTGGTGGCTCAGGGAGGAGGTGTGAGCCTACTCTCTCTGACATCTGTGGCAGGTGGAGGACAGTACTCTCCAACAGGACTGCAAAAAAAAATATATGGTCTATACCAACAAAGGAGGAGGCTGGACACTGGACAGCTCCTAAACTGAAAGTCTGTGAGGTGGGTATGCATCCTTATAACTCCAACGGTCCTTCCAAAGAGTTTTAGAAGATGTAAGCACTGTAGCTAGCATTCATGGTCAATATTAATAACATCTCTACTTAGTAAGCACCCAGTATAATTGAGAAAAGTAACAAGGGATATATGTGTGTGTGTGTGTGTGTGTGTGTGTGTATATATATATATATATATATATATATATATATATATATATATATATATATTTATTCACATTCATTTTCACAACAACCCTGTAAGGGTTTTATTGATTCTATTTCACAGAAGAAGGACCTGAGACTTGGAAAGGGAAGACAGCTTTTCCAGAGTGACACAGTTTACAGTTAGAATTAGAACTCAGATCTAGATGTGCATGCAAAGCTGCAGCTCATTCTACTACCAGATATCATGCTTACCATGCTCCGCAGGCTAGACCAGGATATTTCCACAACAAGAAGACTTTGATAGAGGAATGAAGACCCATGATAGCCAAGTTGAAAAGAATGCTGTTAATAAGGGTTGGAACAAAGTTGGCATCTGAAGTCACCCTTAACAATGAAAAAGAAGCAATAAACTTCTGAGATAATTCCAACCATGCATCATTTCCAACTGTTATGTTTTATTACATGGCTCAAACAATCAATTGGCAAGTTTTTGCTGAGCAAGACACCATACGAGGTGCTATGGAGGATGCAAGAACGTGTAAGCCAAGATGCTCCTTCGTTTTCATTCAACCACTTTGAAATCTCATTATAAGCTTGAAATGGTAACTGGCAATCTGAATTATATTGGTTCAGATATTAAATGACAAGGATCCTGATGGGGAAGAGTCGGGAGAGTTTCACAGAAGAACTAATATCTGAGTTCCCTACTGAGTATCAGGGCTGAACATGGGAAATGGGCACAGGAGGGCACAGCAGGAAGCGGGAAATGGTCAAGGCAAAGGCACAGAGGCAGGGAGGAGACTGGTCCTGCGAGAGCTGAGAGCTGACAATATCATGTTAGTGAGAGAGAGACTTAAAGAGCTGGTATGCACAGGGATATGGGCTTGACATCTATAAGAAAAGCAACAAAATCTGAGGGCGGAACTGGAACTAGAGACGTGCCCAGAACCCTCCCTCCAGATCCCTCCAGAGTTCTTGGAAGCTGGTGGGCACGTGATACATGTTTTCCAAGTGAGCGAACGGATGAATACAATGTGTAGTACGTGCTGGCATGGAAGGAGAAAAAAATCAAGGAAACCATTTATGAGCCTACTACGACAGCAGTCTGGATATAAGTAAAAGAGAAAAGCTATAGAAAGCTTGGCATCATTGAAAAAAAACACACGAAAAGAAAAGATTATTTTAGTTGTAGCATTATTTCCGGGGCAGTAGTTTACACCAAGAACAATGGAAAAGGGTGGGGAGATTTTTCTAATAACCTTCAAATTCAAGAACCCATAATTCTACCAGTAGAGCTAAACATGCTTAGATGTGTCCCTGGGAGTCCAGAGATCTAGTTAGGAGAAGAAAAGGAGAAGAATTTTAAAAACAGAAAGCAAAAATATAAAAACTAAAACATGTTAAGCTTTGGAGCCAATGCTTTGCCTCTTGCAAACTGGGTGATTTGCCAGTGGTGAATGAACAAACAGAGAAGTTACACTTATTATACTCATGTTGCAAATGAGAAAACCGAGGCTCAGAGAAGCTCAATATATCCCAGTGGCAGAAAAAGAGAGGAAAAAAGAAAAAGGAAAGAGAAATTAAAAGGAAGATCCCAGGAAATCTCACTGGTAGGTACCTCAGGGGACATGTGCGGGCTGCACCATGACAAGGACCCATGGGTGAACCGACACCAAACTTTCCTCTTTGCTGTAGGTGTGGACACTCATCTACTTGCCTAAGAGGATATGCGGTGAGTAATCATCGATTCTCTCTCCTGAGAGTTAGTAATTTGTTTAATGCAGAGAGACCCCCTATATGTAGTTGGTGGTATTTAACAAAGCTGTATTAAGTCAATAAAGACCCATTTTCCCCATTTCCCCGTCCCCTGCATCCTTCCCTTTTCAAATTCCAGCAGGAGCGAGGGAGCTCTCACACAAGCCAGTAAGTCCTAGAATTACGTAAAACTACAGTCATTCTCATCAAACAAGATCTTACCATGGGCAACACGAACCAAAGCTTCAGCAATGTGGTTTCTGGGCAAGAGCTGAAAATGCCAGGTTCCCCTCCCTGGAAGAAGCAGAAACCTGGGAGGAGTCATAGATAGGATGATCCTTATGCTCAGCATCCTTCTTCGGGACACAGGACTTACCAAGGGGATGACAGAGATGTCATAAAAGCTTTATGAGCCATGATAGTATACAAAGGCTGAGTCACAGTCACCTCCATAAACACCAGCTGTTTCTACCAGCTCTCTACTAAGGACAGAAAACCAGGTCAGATTCCTCTCTGTGTCTACCAGGCCTTGAGAAGCCCTAACAAGTTATGCTGCTTCATTATGATTCGTTCAGACCCTGCTGACAAGCGGGGAATGATATAGACTTAGCCTCCACCCAAACTAGCGACTTCTTAGAAAAATGTGCTTGAGTTTTAAGCCAGCAGCTGGTTATGCCCCACCTAATGCTCACAGGTTGACACCTCTGCACCTGTGCCCCTGCCTGCCTCTTCTCCATCTCCCGGCCAACACCACCATCTAACCTTGCTCCCAAGGAAAAAAATGGCTTCTTTCTGAAACCAGAATCCACTGTTGTTAGGAGGCACAAAGACTCATAGATCAGAGCAGTGCAACAGTATGGAAACGCACTGATGGTATGCACGGAATGGGCCAAGGACATGTGGGTGCGCTGCCCCCTTAACCCTCCAGGCAGCTGAAGCCTCCAGGGAAGTTGGTTCCTCTGAGCAATCCTTCTCTTCACCTTCTTTCTCATGTGCCAAGAAGTTTCAAAAAATTGGAAGTGTTGTCACAGATTTTTTTGAAACTCAGTACAGCCTTTTGGAAGGAAAACTAGGCAGTATTTATCAAAAGCCTTAAAAATGCAGGCCCTTTAAATGAGAAAGGCCAATGCTAGTGACTTATTTTATGCTAACAATTTGGTATAAATATGTAAAAGTTTAAGGATGTTCATCACAGTGGTGTTTTCAACGAGGAAACATTAGAAACTGCCTACTCACCTACAAATAGTTATTTGGTTAAGAGTATTCTGGTGTATCCACACTGCAGTATTTAGTAGTCATTCAAAATGCTATAAAAATGTGGTTGGACATTTATATTATTCAGTCAAGAAAAAAGATTTAAAAATAATCACTGGGGTAGTATTGCATTTCGGTTAAAAATAAAACACGTTAAAGTAGTCATATATTCCTAAGTGTATATATACCACGGATAGGATAAAACCCTGCAGTGTGATGATGCAGCTTGGTTGGAACTACTGCTGTGGCAAGGGGACCATCCTAAGTTGGGGCATTTCAGAAGTCAGGTAACTCTGAAGCCCTGAGCAGAAGGGACGTCTTTTCTGAAGTGGGCAATCCTTCCTGCCATCAGTCCCCCAGGAAACAGATCTCTCATCAACAAGGTGTCATCAAAAAGATGCTTAATTTCTAGGCGATCTCTTCAAAGTATATGAGACCTATACCCCCTGAGCGTGGACCAGTCATGTACAGGGGTTATCAAGGTGTTCCCAAAGCTGAATTCTGGGTCCTTTCCTTTGTGCCATCCCTTAGGAAGCTGCACCATCTTTTCTACTGTTGTTCTGTTCTGAGGAGCCAATAATAATGACAGCAATAACCACCATCTCTGGGGCCAGGCGCTTTGCATCCATTTCCTGCAGTCCTCCCCACAGCTGCATGTGCGATGGCAGGGAGCATGCCCGTGCAGGGAGGAGGAGCGAACACCCCCGAGCATCAGGCTGAGCCAGACCCTCTGCGCAGGCCTCTGCTTAGATTCCCATCGAACCCTCACAACGACCTTTAGAAATAACGGTATCGCCTCCACTGTACCTCTGAGGAAACTGATGAGGGGCAACAGAGTGACAAGCAGCGTTCCCAAGGTCAGATTCAGGTAGTTCAGCCAGAGAAGCTCTAACTACTAAGTTCTCCTCCCAAATGAAAGAAACACGAGGAGGTCTGTCCATATTCAGGCCAAACTGTTAAATCAGGAAGCAAGTAGATCAACACTGGAAGCCAGCATGACGATGGCAGAAAAGATTAAAAGAGCAGCCACCTGCCCCAAAATGAAAGTCAAGTCCCCCAGGGCCAGACAGATGCTGACACTGCCGGCTCTGCTCTTCGCTACCCTGTCGCCCCCAAGAGTCTCCATCCAGTGTTAACTTTAGGGCACCTGCTTCCCATTTTATTGAGAGGCTGTGTTCTATACAGAAGTGTAAGCCTAGACCTCCCTGTGAGATGTGTCTGTTCGGTCCATCTAATACACCATCTAATACACCGTGCTAACCCAGGAGCAGAGTGGGTGCTGATGTTACAAGACGAAGGTGCTCCCAGCCTCAGGAGATGTATCCAGAGACTGTAAATTATGGACCGTGGCAGACATGAGCACTAGGTCTCCAGAACACAGAGGAGAGAACTCCTGACTCCACAGGGAGAGGAGGGCATGCCAAGCAAAGCCCACGACACCCTCGTCTGTCACGGGCTGGCAGGCATCATTCCCGGCGTGCCTTCAGGTGCTCTCATGGGCTCCACGCCACTGAGCCTTACTGCTGGAACAAGCTAAGACACAAGAGACATCCATGCAGTCACCTTCAGCTGTCTCTCTCTCTTATCAGAGCAGTGACAATAGGTGATGTTTGAAGGGACTCACATGAGCCCGAGCCATGGACTGAGGCCGCCTTGAGACCCAGTACAATAGTTCTCCCTCACTTATGATGTCTTCTTCTAAAATCCCCTTCAGCTGGATATATGCATGCAAACACACACACACCATGCTCACATACACTCACACACACTCATGCACGTGCACAGACTCTCCTGAAGCAAATATTATTTTAAAATATTTGAGGGCGATGACCTGCGGGTCTATTGAACTTGAATTACCATAGTAGCAATTTTCCTTTCAAGCCAAGATCAGATTCGAGTCGATACTGACAACCCGGATGCTGTGTCACTAAGTAAGAATTTCATGTAGGCTGTGTCAAATGCAGCCCAGCACGCAACTGATCCATAATCATGCTTGCTAAGAGCATTTAACCTTTTGGCTCCAGCCACTGGGATGTCTGTCTTAGAACTGTGTCAGGAGCTAATGGCAGAAAAAGCGGCAGTGTCATTCTGCTTAATTGGGCAATCAGTATGACTTCTTCCAATGAAGAAAGCAAGCAGGGGAGCTGCAGCGGACCCCCCCCTGGGGCTGCTAGGGGTCTCGTGCCCAGGAACTACCCTGTACAGGATAAATACAGCTGAAGTTGCCTAACTTCCCAGCCTCCTCTAATTAGTAAACACCTTCAAAGGGATCAAGCTGACTTTTGAGACAAAGTCTGCCACATGCAGCAAAGGTGGGCAAATAAATATTTAAAGGGCACATCTGTGTAGGTGGAACAGGGAGGAAAGAACAGATTAGAAACAGACATGAGTTAACTTTGGGACCTCTGTTGTGTAACTGCCCTTGCCCTTGTCCTTGCCCTTGCCTCTCCATGGGCCAAACCTGTTCCTTTCTCCAGGGTTCCATGGGACCTGGCTCACTAGACACTTAGCCACCAGTCTCCAGAAAGAACTATGCTAAGACGATCATAGTCCTAGTCACTCAATACCATGAGTGTTTCGGATGTTAGAACCAAATGGGATCTTTTGAAGGGTCTAGAACAGAACAGTGGTGTTCGGAAGCACGCAAGTGACTGCTCACGTGGTGGTGGTGGTTGTTTTAATCCAGCAAGAGTTTAATCTAAAGTACTGACTCTCCAGCGATGGCGTTTTGGGCAACACCAGTGTTACCAACTCACCTCTGCAGGAGACCAGTCCTGTCCCCAGCACTCTTGACTCTTCATGCCTTCTCAGTGGCTTGAGGCCAGTTATCACTTAGCTCCTTACCGCACTGTGCTGGAATAGCAACTAACGAGACCTCCAGGGTCACGAAGAAGGCTTCAGAAGGTTCAAAGTGTGGTGCGCACATAGCTACAATCAGTTCTAACTCCACTACTGACACTCTGAGAGAACCTGGAGCAGAAGCGCACGCAGAACTGGATTGACACCTGTGAGCCATACTTGGAACTGAAGTTCAGTTCTCCAGAGTGGGTCACATGATAACAACAATATGAGTTCCTTAATGTATCTGATTGCACATGTCCCAGGGGAGGTGGGGTGGGTGGAGAATGCCATTCATGGAGCACCCGTCACAGAAGAAGTGGGGCCTTGAACACATCAGATAGGCCACTGTACACACCTGAGTCTTTTTGTTCTGTGTTTGTTATTTATTGCTTTAGATTGGTTTTTTCTGCTGTGCCATGTACATGATCATTCATTCAGCAAAAACTGTAAAATACTCGAAGGCAAGAATGTTATCTTCTTCCCACTGTGTTCACAACTCACGGCTGAATACTGGAGCCTCATTCATTCATTCATTCATTCATCCATCCATTCATTCAAAACATATTTATCAGACATAAGACCAAGAAGGTACTGGTTATCATGAAAGTTACATTTTAGCTGACAGAGACAATCAATCAATCAAGAAGCATGCTAATGAAGGCAGGCAGGCAGGAAGGAAGGAAAAAAGGGAGGAAGGGAAGAATGAAGAAAAATCAAAAGTTATGACTGTAATGCAGAAAACTGGAATTGGAAGATGTGACAGAGAGAGGCAAGGTGACACCATGAATCGGGGACTCAAGACAGGATTCTAGAAGGAGATGACCTTTAAGCTGAGATCTGAATGATGAGAAGGAGGAAGCCATAGAAAATCAAGAGGAAGAGACTGCAGCCAAGGAGACGGCGAAATCTCTGGAGTGAGAATGAGCTGTAAGGGTTCAAAGGACTGAGAAAAGGACAGTGAGCAGGTCCGTGAGTGAAGAAGAATTACACAAGATGATGCCACAGGGGCGGGTGGGAGCCAGGTGACATGGGTTTGTAAGCCAGGGTTAGACTCATTCATCAAATATTTGTTGAATGAATACATGCAGAGACCTTGGAACACTCGGGGAATGAAAGTACCAACTGCCATTCAGGAGCTTACAGTTGCGTCAGAAAGATGAAATCCACATCCATTCATTCAAGAAATAATTACTGAATGCTTAGAGTGTAGCAGGCACAAGAGCAGAAAGAGAGGATGCCAGGGTGAAAAGCCACACCCCCTGCCTTCATCCAGCTCACAATTTTAAGGAGAGATGAGACCACAATACAGAGCAGTGCATTGTTTAATTTGAGGAAATGCTATGTGAGCACATGGAAAAAATCCATCTCAGCCTGAAAAAAGTCAAGGAAAAAGTTAAGACGGCATATGAATTAAAAAGTCAAGGAGAAAATTAAGACAGCCAAGATGAAGAGTTCAGAGATGAGTCGGTCCCGTTAGGCTTGAAATGTCAGGGCAATTTTCCGTAGAGAAAACTAGACTTGAGCTGGATCTTTAGCAATGAGTAAAACCTGGGAGGTAAGAGGAAGGGGTTTCAGGCTGAAAAACAAATGTGCACAGATTTGAATCAAAAGTCAACACCTCGATGGGGCATTCGAAGCTCCCCACAGCATCTTTTCCTTCCAGCCAACATATCCTCTGCACACGTGCACCCTTCCACGTTCTTCCTCCCTCGGTGCTGAAACCCAATTTAAATGATCTGCTAACCGTTCCCCAAATTGCTTAGCATGTTAGTCACTCTGAGACAAAAGTCTGGTCCCCATGCTCTGTAAGAAGACTGTGCAGAGCTTCCCAATGGTTGACTACCCCGTGGACGGAAATCTCCTAATGATCCCCATTCTCAGTAAGACCGTGCGCAGCTTCCCAATGGCTGACTACCCCGTGGACGGAAATCTCCTAACGGCATCATGTGTTTCACCTGGGGCCGGTCCTTTTCCTTGGCAGAGAGATGCCTCCCTAACTGCTGCGGTCTGCTTCCGTGATGCAGCTATTCCTTAATCCTACTCGTAATCATGGAACTATTTTGGTCAGTTATTACCAGACAGGAATCAATATCCAAACCCCAGGAGCACGTAACATTAAACACGAATTTCTCACTCATGAACACGTGGGCTGGCTGGAAAGATTCTGTTCACGCTTCAGGCGGTGGGGTGGCACTGCTCCACGTGCTTCTCTGGGGTCATTACGGTGATGGCAGAGATACAGGAGAGAGAGTCCACTATGGGCACTCTGTAACTTCCGCCTACATTTTATTGGCCCAACGTCATCCAAGACCAAGGTCAAAGAGAATCCTCAAGAGGAGACTACCTTCTGCCCACCATAAGGCCATGGCAAGAACAGATAACAATGGGATAAAAGTTGGAGCCGATTATTCAATCTACCACAGAAGTTACAAGGAATTCACCCCACTTCTCCCACTTCTCAGAAGGTAGAGCTTGTGTTCCTACATACATCCTTACTTTCTGGGTCAAGCTTCAACTCCTTATCCACCAAGTTTTCAGAACCCTTCTCCTCACTCTGACCTGACCACATTCCAGTCTGTGAACTTTAATAGTTAATATTGGCGATCAGAAGCAGTCATGATACACTGTCTTCCAGTGTGAATTTGCCAGGGTGGGATAGTGGCTGTTGATTAAGATTTGATGCCTAATGAAACACTCCCAAAGTTGGCTCATGATTCTGTGGGTCAGACAGGCTAGTCTTCTGGTCTGGGCTGGATGTGGTTAAACTACTCTGTGCTCACTCATGTGTTTGCAATCAGCTGGCCGATCGGCTAAAGGTTGGTTGGTCAAGAATGGCCGCTCTCCGCATTATCTGTCTGCCTCCAGCTGGCTAGCCAAGACTCCCTCGCATGTCTGTATCTGAGGTTCAAGAGTTCAAGAATGAAGGCTGTATGCTTGAGGGATCGTTTCAGAATGGCACAACATCCCTTCTGCCCCATTCTGTGGGCCAAAGCAAATCACAGGGTGAACCCAAAATCAAGAAGCAGGGAAAGCGCCTCTACCAAATATGTGAAAAGCTACAAAGCACTTTGGTCATTTCTGCAATCTCCCCTTATAGGGGTATTCTGTATCATCTGCCCATGAATGCATGAAATGCAGCCAGGCTTACCCTGGGTCTGGCCTATGCCACACTGCTGACTTAAGACTTAGTCAATGAACAACCTCAGACTTTGAACTATGAACTGTTGTCAAGCAAATCTGTATTGTATTTGTATATATGCTGTCGATCTAAACCAAAATATAAGCCTTTGTATTCCATTTCATCTTCATTGTATCAGCCAATGATTCTCCCATATTCCTTCTTATAATAACCATTTCATCTTCATTGTATCAGCCATTGATTCTCCTATATTCCTTCTTATAATAACCATTTGTGTACCTTCTTAAAGACGTTGCCAAATTCTGAACAATATCTTCGCACACTTCCTTACCGCATCTGGTGTAAGCAACCAGTTGTGGTCAAGTTCATTCTAACAACAGCTTAAGGACAGGATGACCACATTTTCTAACACTGCTGTATATTCTATGACAATCATCACAAGGCTGGACACATGACTGGTTCTTGGTTACCACATAAAGTCACATGAGAAGGAATCAATATTCAATGTAACACAATTCCAATGATGTAAATCAATGGCTCTTCCATTCCTTATTCAGTAAAATCTTTTTTTTTTTTTACAATGAAATATCACATGGAAATCCAGCATGAAAACCAGACAAACATGAGACTACTTTTTGTGGGAAGAGAGGACATTCATGAAGCTTATCCTACTCAGATTCTCTAATCCCAGACTCCCCAGTACTCACTGGAGGCCATAAAACAAAATTTGAAAACCACTGAATAAATCCAATTCTTTAAAACTTTGATAGTTGATCCTCAATATGCAATGCGTTCTCACGGTGACCCAGAGCAGATACACACACAGGTAACTGAAACCCCTGTTTCTTAACACTACTGTGTTGTTGTACCCTGAGTGCAATGCACTATGTTTTCTATTCTATTCATTTCATTTTGAAGTGCTAGTCATGAATTACCAATTGATTTTGCAATCTATTAAACTGATCATGCCCCACAGTTAGAAATCAATGGATTAGACAACCTCTGGAAGAAGTCTTTCAATGTTCAAACTACTGGCCTATGGTTCTATAGCTTCTATACTCTCAATTTCCATGGTTTATTCTCAGGAATGAGGAGAGGCTGGTGAGGAGCACCACCAAAAACAATGGACATTAAGTTCTAGATAATGATGATCCCCAGAAAATGGAAACCATGTGACCTTGTGGGCAGTAATACAATTAGTAGATGAGACTTACTTACGAGAAGAGTTTCCCATAGAGTCAGATTACGTAAATAAAATCTCGGTTGTGCCAATTATAACAGAGGGAAACAGGGAGGGGAGAGGAGATGGGGAGAAGGGGAGAAGGAGGGGTAGGAGGAGGGAGAGGGAGGGAGAGAGAAGAAGAGGGATGGAAAGACAGAGAGAGCGCGTGAGGGAGGGCAAGGGACAGAGGGTTGAGAGGGAAAGGAAAAAGGAGATAGAGAACTATCCTGATAATATCTAGCAAACAAATAGTACTTTGAAAGCAACTGTTCATATTTTGAAAATGACTGAACATTCAAGTTGTGTAAGAAACAGCCAACCACAGACAAATTTCATTGATTACCTCAGCTATGATTTAATGCTCTAAAATGTAGAATCTTACCAAGATGTTACAGCAACATGAAGTCATAAAAATCATCCCTCTGTATGGTGTGTGTGTGTGTGTGTGCGCGCACGCACACATACACACGCACACAGGCACCCCACCATAGACTCAGTGCTGAAAGGTACCTTAGAGAACATCCAATTCAATCTCCTTACTTTGCACCTGAGAAAGCCAACACTGGGTGGAGGGGAGGACACCAGGGATTTCCTGCCTGAGGTCCCACAGGGAAGGAGGAGAAATAGTCATCGTTAGAACGGGGGGCATCAGACCTCCCAGCCCAGAGCCCCGCTCCGGCCCACCTCTCTCTATAAATGTGCCTAAGTTTTCAAAGGGTTGGTTGCTCCTCAAATCAAAGGAAATGTCTGGCCCAGATAAAGTAGATTGCTGCGGAAGAAGAAAGTCCATCTCATTCTGAGATTTTCCTGTCTACTCATTTGCTGAGGTCACAAGAAGCGCAGGGGAAGGCTCTCATGACGTGACTCCTGGCTCTCCACACCCAAGAATGCAGGAGGATTGAAATAAATCAGACTGTAGACAAGAAATCAGACAGGCTCTCCCACAGGCTCTGTGCTTTTTTTTCCCCTAGTGGACTCCATCAGCTGTCCTGTTGCTAAGAGACCAGAGTGGGTGGGAAAAGCCAGCAGTCATATTTTTCAAACTTATCTGCAAAACCAGTTGTGCCTTTACTCCCTCCAAGGGTTCGGCTTTCTTAAGAACAGGATATGACATCCGGGCTGATGGACAGAGTGAGAGCACCTTTTTTCAAGAAATGGACTGAGCTTTTCCTGGACATTCAGCATCCTCCAGCAGAGTCCTCAGTGCAGGTTTGATGCAATCTTTCGGAAAGAGCCTCTGAGTACCCATGACTCAACAAAACTCTGGTTAGCATTCCCATCTCTTGAGAAGTTGTACTTATCAGCACCAACAAGTGCCACGGTGTGGGTGAGAGTGCTTGGGCTGCATTTGTCATCGGAGAATTTAAAAGGAATTAAAAAAAACAAGCAGGGGTGGTGGGGAGGTGAGTATTTGAATCACTCCGGGACTTTCCTTTCCAGCCGCATTCCAATCGGACAGCACTGAACCTGGCAGAGTCATTCCATTGCTCAATGTCAAAAACATTCGCCTGGAATGCGGGACATGTGGACTTGGACACCCCCTGAAGCTTCCCTGTGTGGCCCAGCCTGCAGCACGCATCCACTATAAACACACTCATCGTGAGAGCAGAGAGCAGAGCCCAGGGCTGAGGTTCACAGGGAGGTGGGCACATCTGACAAGAAAGAAGGCAGGGATGCAAAAGGTGAGCTCTGGAAAGTATTCCGCCCCCAGGTCTTTGTAGAGGCTCACAATATACTCTGATGAACCAAGCAGAGATGGAAAATGAGCCCTTGAGAACAGACCGGTGGATTTTTTTTCCTCTCAGAAGAAAGCAAGAATGTGAATTAACTTCCTCCTTCTCTGGGTTTGTACTTGGCAATTCAAGGCAGAAAAAAAAAAAAAAGACCCTACTACAATCCCTATTTCCAAAGAGCTCTAAGAGCAATATACATGGATATCTAATTCCTTATTGTACTTCCTGCCCAGGGACCCCCTCCAACCTAGGCTTAAATAGTCAAGGTAGCAGCCTTTGTCACACTAGTATAAATGAGAACATAACTCAGCGTAACCCAAGAAACCCATTTAGACCAGCATGTTTCAGAGCTCTGTGCACCAGTCAGCAAAGAACTAACGGTTGGCAGAGCACTTTTGGGTAACCATGTACAGATCATGTCACCCCCCTCCTCATCTCTAAAACCAGTAGAGAAGAGAGGAGGGCACCACAGGTATTGTGCCAACAGCAAAGAATAATGGAGTCAAGTGCAGGATGCTATGTGCGAGGGTCGGGATACAGAAGTTCTAGAAAATGAAAACACCTAACCTACATCGACTACTTACTGTGAACAAGCAGATGTTAAGAACACAATAGCTTTGTCTTGTCTGATTTGCACAACAATTCACGAGGTATCTACACTACTTTTTTAGATTTACCAATCAGTAGGACACACACTAGTGCAAACAGCCTTGGAAGTCCCCACTCCACGGAGGGTGAAACTTCTAAAAGAACGATGATTCTGTAGGCCAGCTCTCACAGATGATGCAATCTTTCACGCAGAACAGCAATTAGCTGAAATAATCCCAAGCCACTGTTGTCCTTCATCCTTTATCGCCCATCTGCAGGGTTTGCAGTTTTGTCTATGAAAAAGACACTTAGAGTAGCAAGGGAAAGAGCTATTCAGAGAAGATTCTAGAATAAGGTTACGTGTGTCTTTTTGGAAGTCTGAGAAGTGGGCAAGAGATTACACATCCATGGCAAGTGAGACCAAAGGCAGGGTGTTCCAAGCCAAGCTTACTGTCCTGTGAACCCCTGAAGCCAGGGAGGAGAAGGTGGAGGTGGAGGCGTTGGGAGATAGGATGACGACAACACGGACTTTGGGGCAGCCCCCATAACTGTTCTGATTTGGAACCGACTGTGTGACATAAGCGTTTCACTTATGGAGGCATCGGAATGCAGTGATCTGGACGTCAGCCACTCTGCTTCTCCTTCACAGTCCTATAAAACTCATATAACCTCATGCAAGTCACACCTCCCTAAAGAGCTGCATCAAGCGATGGCATTAAAAATCATGGTTATGATTTCAACAGAGGCATTCGTAAGTTATCAAGACAGGGTTCGATCATATTGACATACCGTCGATAGGCAATGAGTCGCACTGATATCTAGATTTATATTTTGAGAAAATAGTAGTAAAAGAGTCTATCAGATTCTCTCTTGCATGGCCCAGAACATAAAAAATAATAATAATAATAATGCTGTCCTCACAGTAGATGTCCCTTAACTAGAAAAATGCTTTCTCACAGATTGAAGATCATGGTGATCACTGCCAAGTCAAACTTCATACTGTTTACTGGGCCTTTAGGAAAATTGCCAAAGGAAAACTGTCGGCATTATATTCCCAGCACCCAGCAACATGCAAAGCACATAGCAGTAGTTAAATAAATCTCCAATGAGTAAATCAGTGGCTCAACGGAATTGAACTTGGACAGAGCAGAAGGAGGACTTTCCCTGATGAACACCTAAGTTTGTCAATGCAGGAGAACTTGAGGGGTCAATCAGTCTGGGCCATGACTGTCTCCCACCCCCACCATCCTGCCCACTCCTGCTTTCTTATGTTGAACAATGCTGCTTCCCTTCTTGGAAATGCCCTCCCCCCACATTTGCCTGGCAAACTCCTATTCCTACCTTGAAACTCTTCTCATATATCCACTCTGCTAAAAGCCTGTCCCTGCTCCAGCTCTAAGGACAACTGGTCACTTCCTCTTTTGTGCCTACACTGATACATACATAGCACAGCAGCTGGCAAACAGAATCACCTGAATACATTCTGATTAATGAGCAAATAAATAAATGAATGAATCGTAAAAACACAGACAATTGGCGTAAGGAAGGAAGGCCCTGAGGATGCTTAGTTAGAATCATATTCTGCAGTAAATATCTTAAGGTAGGTGGGAGGAGAAGAACTATAAAATGAAAATCCACGTAGCTTTTGTTGTACTCCAAAATTCCAAGAACATTTGAGTAAACCCCAATAACATTTTATAAAACTGAGGATGCAAAAGCAGCATTCATGCCAATATCACCCCGTAAATGTTAACCATTTTAAAGCACAGGGTCCCCCATCGCCCCTGAAGAACACCCACCCACTCTCAAAAAGCAGAGAAAGCAGAAGCAGCTGCCTTCCTCCTCTGGAGACAGCATATGTTTTAAAATAATATTGGTCATTTTCCTGAATACCTTTGACTCATGCCATTTGTCATTCGGACACATATTTCTGGGCCTGTCCCATTTCCCCTTGGAAGAGGAAGAATCGCTTGAGTCTAAGGGATTAAACCAAGACTTCAGGAGACAGATCTGGCAGAAAGTCAAGGACACGCGTTAGAAGCCTCGGCCACGAAGCAAAGCTAGAATGACAAGAGGCTTCCCCACCATTTCTGAGTTCAGGAGGCTTCTGGCCCCATTTGCATCCACCCTGGGCAGAAATGCTGTGCAGAAACCGTTAAGACAGTGGATGGAGCCCATTCTTCTCCTCTGCGTAGCCAGCATTGTATTTTCCTCATGGAGGCTGCGTGGACAGCCAAGCCGCAGAACGCACGAAGTACTGGCGAGGACATCTCTGTGTCTGACTATGTGTGTATCAAATACCTACGGAAAAGTCTAGAAAGGTACACAGGGTAACTTTTCACTGGTTATCTCTGGAAATGCAAATGAGACTGGCGGGTAATTAAGAGGAATGTTTACTATTCTCTCTAAGCTCCTGGATAGTTGGAAGTTTTCATCACAAACACATATTACAAAATTTTAAAAAATAATAAAATTGTCAAAATGAGGATAAAAAATGGTTTTTGGGCCACTAGGACCTCCAAGGCTCTCTTCCTCCCCAGCAGCCATAAGATCCA
This sequence comes from Macroglossus sobrinus, assembly GCA_004027375.1. NCBI lineage: Eukaryota > Metazoa > Chordata > Mammalia > Chiroptera > Pteropodidae > Macroglossus > Macroglossus sobrinus. The sequence goes on from PVKZ01002190.1 coordinate 164,261, forward strand.
GCCAGCCACAGAGCCTCTGGGCACACAGCTGTTCCATCCTTCAGCTTCGCCTGGCTCATGGGGACGATGCACCTGAATCGGGCCCCAGGCCTGAGCTGAGCCTTCCACCTGCACTATCTCATTTGGGTTCTCCTGGAACCTCCACAGAATACGTACTACTGCCTGCATTTTGAGGAGGAGAAAATGAAGTTCAGGGAATTCAGTAAGGAGCTCAGGGCCACACAGCTGGTGAGTGACAAGCAAGAATCCGAACGCACGCCTGCCAGGCGCCGAGCTCCTGGAAGCTGCTCGCACTCTGATCCAGTGGCCCGGCTCCTCCAAGCCTCTCCGGGGCGTCCTGGCCAGTGACAGCCGCACTAGCCTGGTCCGGCCTCTCCGCTTCCCTGCCCTCACCCCAGAAGTCTGCTGGGATGAGCCGAAAAGGAAAATGCAAAGCTCATGCTTGTTACTCCCCCTGGGGCCCCGTGGCGCGCAGTAGGTGTGCTCGGCAACATCTCACTACCAAATTACCAGGCTTATTCTTGGACTTCCTCATAGTCAGTGGTATGACTGAATGCTCAGGTTTCTTATCCACCTGTCTGCTCCATAATAAGGTCACTCAAGCTCCCCTTCCCCCAAAAAGACCAAGATAAAGCACAACTGGGGGATAGAGAAGATACGACCAGTATGAAAATGTCTGGGGTTTTAGGCAAAGTGGGTCCAGAATGAGTCAGCAGGGAGATGTGGATGACAGAAGAGCAGATCGGAGCTTAGCAGCACTGAAAAGGACTAACATGCCAAGAATGGGGACAGCGACCCCCAACCTTCGTGTAGGGCCAGGCCCAGTTCCTCAGTCTCTCTGAGCCTCAGTTTCCTTATCTGCAGAATGGATACCATGACAGAGAACTCGCAAATCCACTGCTCAGCAGAGTGCCTGGCCGAGTGCGTCCTCCAGAACCAAAGCCAGTCTCACCGTTTTCTTAACACTAAGAGGATGCGCAGCAGTCCGCTGGTTTTACAAATTACGAAACTAAAGGTGATAAAGCTCTCAAGGGTCAGAAAATAGACTACAACCAGGTCTGCTTAATTCTGGGGTCCATTTTCATAACCACTAAGCTACACTTCCTCCCCCAACAGAAAATTTAGAACAAGAAGAAAATCCCTCCCATCTGATGACCCAAAGATACTTTCACCCTTTTAATAGTTTCAGATTTTCTTCCATTCATAGATGAATACGAGGGTTCAAAACTGGGGGTCCTACAGGACGATCTATTGTACAATCTGCTTTTGTATCTGCCAATCCAACATAACTATCTTTCTGGTTCAATAAATGTTTATTACGCTCATCATCCTTGATGGCTACTTAGTATTTGTGCACATGAACAGTGGACATACTGTAATCTATTCAACCAGTCCCCTGTCACTGAAAAGTGAAGGGGTTACACCGAGTTGTTCACAAGTATGATCAATGCTTCTGTAAGCATCCTTATTGCTAAGTCTTCTGTCTTAGTTCTTACCTGTTACGGAGGTGCAAAAGTGCTAGGGATGATTTTAGACTAGCAAATTGGAGGACAAGGAGACTTTTAGCCTCGTTCCCTGAGAAAAGTGTGGAGGGACTGATGGGGCTTGTCTTGCCTACAGAAGTGAGATTCCAGAGGCAGCAGTGTGACAGAACAGATGCCTTCGGTGGCTAGGGAGGAGCCTACACACAGTGACTGGACTTTCTCTAATGGTCCTGAGCAGGTAGGACCACAGGGCCCCAAGCCTTCTGCTGAACACGCAAAACCACTTTCCCACAGACTAACTTGTCAAAGGATATATTAATTAACCTCAAGAAATGGTAAGTTTCCCATGAGGTAAGAAGTTCACGTATATGCTGACTGCCCCAGTCTTTGTGGAAAAAGCAATCAGTTCTTCTTCTAGCATTGCCTGAATTTTTAAAATCTAAACTCTATTTCTGACATACCGACTTGCAATTAAAGTTGGAAACCTACTAAAAAAAAATAGGTACTTGACAAACACCATCTCGTTAAATTCACAGAACACTCTAATAAGGAACTGGAGTGCAAGAAGACTAATTTATCTCAATTAACACAGCTGGTAAGTCCCAGGAATTCGGACTTTGATTGTTCTGGTATCAAAACCCTCCCAGTTGGGTAGATGATTAAAAACGTGGATTTCAGAGGGAAGGAGACTTAACAAGGGTATTCTTTCACTTGCTGGCTGAGTGACCTTGGGCAAATGACTCAGCCTCTCTGAACCATGGCTCTCTCATCTACCGTGGCAGGATAAAAATTGCACTCACTTTTGAGGATGGCTGTGAAGACTGAAGGAGCTGACTCATAACACGTTCAGCACAGGGCCTGGCAGAGTAAACTCAGTAAATGTTGGACAATGTCAGCTGGTTGGCATCTGATGACAGCAAGGTCTAAGAGAAAAAATATTAATAGTTGTAACATTGCAGACTTTGGTAATGTATTAATTCTTCCCTAAAATGAGCCCATCTGCATTTACCCATGAGGACCTTTGAGTACCCCAGCTCCCAGAGATGAAGCCTAGAATAGGGATTCACATCCTCCATGTATGCGTTTATTGATGGGCCCTGGACTAGATGCCATGGGTATAATGAGTAAGCAAGACACTGGCGTGGGGATACCTGGGGTGGGGATACCCGGCCTAACGGAGCTTCCAGCTTCCTGGATGAGACAGATGCTAACATGTGACAATTATCAATGGCGGCTTCCCCTATTATAGGGGAAAAGTAATATGTTATGGGAGCACACTGAAGGGCACCTCACTTTGTCAAGGGGAATGAGTGCAAATTTCATAAATGGGTGACAACTCAGCTGAGCCCTGCAGGAAGAGGAGGTGGTATCCCAGAGCAAGGTCCTAGGTGAGGGGGTGAGAGGTCAGCAGGAGCCCCTGTAAGTATGACTGGACTTCACCTTGAGGGCAACGGGGACCCAGAGTTCAGGGTTTAGGCCAGGAAGTAACATGAGACACTGGCATCCAGAGAGCTCATCTGGATGCATGAATGAATGCAGAGAAGCCAGCCTGGACACAGAAGCATCTGGGAGGTGACAGGAGTCCCAACGAGAGAGGACCAAGGGACACAGAAAGTGACTGGGCAAAAAAGACTCTGAAGAACTACATCTGCCCAGCGCATCCCCACTGAAAGCAACCCCAGGGCATCTGGGATGAACAGGGTTTTCTTTCTAGATTCTGCGCGGAGCCTAACATGGCAGCTCCCACCAGGATATTAGACAAACCAAGAAAAATTTGGGTGTCAGGTTCCTTTTATCCTTTCTTGGTTCCAGCTGCTTAAACCAGAGCAATTTAGAAGACTCTCTGAGTGAACAGAGCAGACTTTTCTGATTTCCGGCCCTGCAGGAACACCTCTCCACAGCCTCAGCCTCGAGTCAGCACAGGAGAATGCGGGGAAGGAGAGCTGAAGAATCAGGAAAGCCAGTTCTTAATAACGACAGGTCGTCTCTGTGTAATAACAGCTTGGGGTTTATAGAGCACTTTCACAGACATTATCTCATTTGATTCTCAGAGCAAAGGGGGAGCTGCAAGGAGGAGGGAAACTGGGCAATTAGCATGAGCCCCACCCTTTCAAATATGAATGCTTGTGGCTGGGAGAGGTTAAGTGATTTGCTCAAGATTTCAAAAGCGGTGAGTAGTGGAGCTGGGAAGGCCAGTTTTACGCTCTCACTTCGGTGACTTGGCTCCCCCCACCCCGTAGAGTTATTTTTGGGGGGGATGGGGAGTGAGAGTAGTTCTTTCTGCCTATGGAGAAGGATAACTCACGTGTGTGTGTGTGTGTGTGTGTGTGTGTGTGTGTGTGTGTGTGTGTGTGTCTGGGCCGGGGGTGGGCTGGGCGTACAAGAGGCAGGAAAATGCCAGGCATCTCTGCGCCTAAGGGGACTGTGTTGGGGTGGGGAAGGAAGAGAATGGACTCTACACAAGGATCAGGGGCCAGTGCAGGGTCTGCAACCCCACATAGGTGCCAGGAAGCAAAAGCCAATTCCACACACAGTGCCCCAGCCTTGAGAAGGGGCATTCTGGTCCAGGGTACTTGCTTTGATGCCTGTTCATGTCACCTTAGAGCTGCTATAAAGACTTGAGGCTCTGTTGGGATATCTCAGAGGAATCCACAAAGCAGAAACCAGCTCACATGGGCCTGCCAGCTGACCAGGAAGCTGAGAAAGGTTCCTGTTTCAGCAGCAGTTGAGCTAGGTCCCGCCTTTCCCAGAGATTCACAGAAAGGAATTTTCTAAGGATGATCCATAGCAGCCAAACAGGAAGGAAGGAGGGAATGGTTTCCCAGGGTTCTACTGGAGGCCCACATGGAAATGGCTATGTCATCTACACCCTGAAGTGGGGAGAATCAGGGCCCAGGAGCCAAAAACCACAAGCATCCTTGGCTCCTCCTGCATACCTGCTGTACCCCGAATCCTACGCTTAAGCCTGTTCATTCCTCACAACCACTCTGCATTATGCTTAGGAAACTGAAACTCGGAGTGGATAGGCAATCTGCTCATGGTCACATACCAAGTGAACTGGAGAGCTGAGATCTGCTGGGAGGTCAGAACCCATGTTCTCTCCACTCCCCACAAAGCCCTGTTCATCCGTGTGCCTGAAATAGCATGGCAGGGAGAGGAGAGGAAGGGGGCATCCAGCAGGGTGGAAACTGTGTCTTAAGACACCACCCTGACTCACTCCCCTTAATAAGCATCTAATAACAGCTGAAGTGTCGGCCTGGGGGAGTGGGGGTTTATAGCATAGCAGTGTGAGGGGGGAATCCAGACGGGCAGTGAGTGAGGCATGAATCAGCATGGCGACTTCCAGGTCAAAACCTCAGATGCAAGAGGAAGAGTCCAGTGCTATCCGACAAGTCTGGGAACCAAAGGGACAATGTCTTGTTCTCTGCTTCAACCCCAGCCTTATCTCAGACGGCTCCCTGAGATGCAAACTATTACAGCCAAGCCTTCTCCCAGGTCACCTCCATAAGGATGCCCATTTGGCCTCCGGTCTTGGCTCCTGAAGTGGTCTCCACGGAGAACACTCTTGACTTCTCTGCCTTTCTGACTGACTTGTACTTTGAAATCAAATCCAAATCCCTCTCGTTCCACAGACCTGTGTGACCTGGTCTGTTCACTCACGGATTCACGGAATCGTTCATTTAGGCAACATCTGCTAAGCATCGACCATTCCTGGGCACTGGAAAATATCGGGGTACAGTGACAGAAGACTGTCTCTGCCCTCGTTGCCTTGTAGGAAAGGAAGGACACTCTGATACAGTATAATATGACACTCTATCTAATGGAATATACATTTCATGTTATAGAAATGTTCAACTTCTCCGGGCTACGAAGGGGTCCAGAAGGAGGCAGCATCCCAGACGTATGTTGAATGATGGGTGAGATAAATGAAAAGTCACGTACGAGGGGTCAAGAGACCTGGATTCCAGTCCGTACTCTGCCTCTCTCTGTGCTGGCCTGGAGCATGTCATCTCACCCCTTTGGACTGTAAGAGGTCAGACGGACACAGGAGCCAACATCTCTTTTGCCGACACAATTATTTCCATGTAGAATGGCTGCCTAAGTTTTGGTCATCTTGCATCTCATCATCTCCAACCCTCTATTTTCTTGCATGTAAAACAGAGATGCTAATAACTAATCTTTGGGACTCCAGAAGATTCAACAGGATAATGTTTTGGAAAGTGCTTTGGAAATGCTAATATGCTGAGCTCTGTGTGGCCGTAGGTCAGTTCTCCACTGGGTATTGGCCAAGGAGGCACAAGCCCTGGGTTCTGGCTTGAACGAACCCTCCAGCCGCCCTTGCTTACTGCCTGGAGAAAGACTCCAGGCCTCAGCACCGGGAGCAGAAATTCAGACAGAGCCCAGCAGACAGAATGCATCGAGGGCAATGGAGCTGGGAGTCCAGCAGGACACCGTGGCTAGAAGCTCACAGAACCCAGGACATGGAGAAGCTTCAGAAGTCTGCACCGTATGCCAGGTAGAGTGGCCAAAATGAGAAAGACTGGCCATAGCAAGTGCTGGCAAGGGGACAGTGAAACAGGAAGTCTCCTACACTGCTGGTGGGAATAGGAAACAGTACAACCACTTTTAAAAAGTTATGCAACATACATGATAGGATCCAGCCATTCCACACCTAGCTATTTTCACTGAAGGAATAAAAGCATATGTCCAACCAAGATTTCTATAAGAATGTTCATAGCAGCTTTGTCTGACACAACCCAAAACTGGAAACAACCCACATGTCCATCAAATGGTAAGTGGATACACAAACATGATACATCCATACCATGCAATAGCACACGGCAGTAAAAATGAATGACTGACATAGGCTATAATATGGAGGAATCTCAAAATAATTATGCTGGTCGAAAAAAGCCACACACACACACACACACACACACACACACACACACACACACACACACAGAGTATGTCATGACTGACTCCATTTACATAAAATCCTAGGTAATGAAAACTAATGTAGACCAGATTATTAGACCAGAAAGCAGATTATTGATTGACTTAGGGGTAGGTGGGGGTGGGGACACAGAGGGAGGAGCTAAGAAAACTTTTAAAGTGACTGATATGTTCATCATATCCTGATTTGGTGATATTTCCATAGATGTATGCACATGTCAAAATCGATCAAACTACACTTTAAATACATGCAGCTTATTATAGGTCTATTAAACATGGATAAAGCTATTGTTTTGTTTTGTTTTGTTTTGTTTTAAAGACAACCCTGGTATTGGGGACATAGGTATGTAGATGTCAACAATAAAGAAAGCTTCTCAGTTTTGCATAAAATGAGCTCTGGAAGGACCCATTGGCCCTGTGACAGTAAAAGTCACATTCAGGTACCTGCTGGGACTCCCCCAGAGATGACTGATGTAGGAGAAAATACTGGTTAAGAAAGAAAGAAATGCACCTGGCCCACCTTTTACACTCCGTGTGTCTTCACATAAAAATGTCCCACGAGCTGACGGGGCAGAAGCCGAGCTCTCATTTCAAGAGGGAGCAGGGCAGGAGAGAAGAGTTTGCTACCCAGACGCACTCACCTTGGTGGCACTACCTTGTCACTGAAGAGTAGTGGCATAGGAGAGTGCAGCCTGTACAGTGATGGACCTTCACACCCCGAATCTCCTCTCCCAAGTGACCCACATCCAGATCAAAGATCCGAGCATTGTCAAGACCCCAGAAGCTCTCCTCACCCTCCCTGTCCAATGCCATATCCATCAAAGATCCTCAGCTGACTTCAACTTCCTCCTCTCATTCACTGTGTGACTTTCAGACACTTTCTCCTCTATAAAGTGAAGCTAATAACATTCATTTAACAGGTTTTACTTCTTGAAAAAAATGAAATAACATGTTTAAACCACTTCCCACAAAGCCTAACATGCCAGAGTATTTCATGCATGGGAGTTCCCTTCCCAAGAAGCTTGGAAGGGCCAGACCCCAAGGGGAGGGGGGACAGAGTGGCGAGGGCCCACCTGTGGCACTCCCAAGTGAACCACTGAGCCTTCCTGGGCCTGTCTCCTGTCCTGTGTAACGAAGGCCCTGCAAATGCTGGACTCGGCAGTGCACGCTCCAGGGCACCCTGCCCGGGTACCAGGATGGAGAAGCCGTGGCCACTGCTCATTGAGAGCTCAGAATCCAGAGCCCCTCGGTGCTCATCAGCTGTGAGTGGGAACCCCACTTCCATGCAAGAGTGGAGATGGCTGTGAATGCACAAATGGGGAAACCAGTGCCACCCGCACTGGACTGGTCACCAAGAGCACCGGAAAGCTGCTGAAGCAAGAGTGTCTCACCCCAGCCTCCCACATCAGAATCCCTGAGGATTCTGTGATACTAATGCAGAAGGTCTGCAGGGAACACCTAGGGACCACTAGAGAAGCCATTCGGATAGAAGGTGTGCTGAGCCCAGGACATTGCAAGTTAATTACTACTTGTTAAAATAAGAACAATTTGCTTCCTCTTCCTTTACCTCTTCCCCCTAAGATGTGCCAAAAATTGAGAATGTCTAGTCATTTGAGCTCTAATCACATACCTCATTTCTTCCTTCAAATAAGGGTCTGAATTCTCAGTCCCAATAAATGTGGGCTCTCAGGGCTGATCCGCCTGGTTTCGAGCAGCACCTGATCATAAAGTGACAAGCCAGTCCCAGGGCCCCCTGTGAACTAACAGCCTCCCAGGACCAAGAGCAAATTATTATCAACCAGCAGGTGGCTAGTGCTGATGAGTCCCTATACCTCGTGTCACAGTGGTAATGGTTAAGGGACACCTATCACTGACGATAGCTGTTAACAGCCTTCCCAGAGAATGGACCTCTGCATCCAATTTCCAGTCCTGATTTCCAGAAAATAAAGAATAATGGCTAATAATAATAATAATAATAATAATAATAATAATGTCAGCATTTACAAGGCACTGACCATATGCGCAGACACCCCTGAGCTCTTTGCATGTTATTTTATTAAATTCCTGTTACAGACTAAATTATTGGGCCCAAATTTCTCTCTCTTTTGCTCTTATCCATGTTTCTTTCCATGTAACTTGACAGTTCTCCTTAGGGGTGGGGTGTATTGTCCCACACCTGTCGCCTCAGACCAACCTAGACTGTATCAGCCAACCAGCAGATATCTGAGCAAGAAAAGGTGGGTGCGATGTGGAGTCACTAAGTGTTGGGGTGATCTGTTACACAGCAACAACTGACCAATTCAGACCCTGAGAACAGAGCTTGGCGAACTGAGACCCAGGCCTGAGGCCCGTTTTTGTAACTAGGTTGTGTTGGAACTCGGCGGCACCCATTCATTTCTGTCCTGACTACGGTGGCTGCCTTCATGGGACAGCAGTGGGACTGAGCAGCTCCAGCAAGGACCGGATCATCCACAAAGCCTGGAACACTGGCCATTCGGCAACAGAAACGTTTGCTCACCTCCGCCTGGAATAGGGTTTCTCAGACGTTAGCCTGCTGCAGAATCTCATACGCAAATTTAATGATAAATATTCCCATCAAATCCTTCTGCTAAAATGATGCTGGATATAGCTGAATCTTGGTTTGGTTCAGAACCACCACAGCATCTTCACGGGTCTCAAGGCCACCATGCAACAGCCATCGATGGAATAAATATCCTAAATATCTTGTTGTTCATCACAGAGAGAGCCAGACATCATTTGCCGCTTGCCAGAAGCACACCAGAAGTACACACCACCACCGAATGACCTAAGGCAGTATCCTTGAATGAAAATCAGACCTGAATCCCATCAAGCATTTAAGTGCCACTTACAGGAAATGCAGTGAACCACAGGGATGCAACCTGAAAAACCCAGACTCATCTTCTTCAATAAACAGTGAGCAAAAGGGAGTCTTACGGGCTGAAATGTGCCGGCCGCCAGATTATAAATTAAAGTCCTAACCCTCGGTACTTTAAAATGAGTATATTTGGAGACAGGGTCTTTAAAAGATTAATTAAGTTAGGCCATTAAGGTGGGCCCTAACCCTAACCCTAACCCTAACCCCTAATCCTAAACCCTAACCCAAACCCTAACTGGTTTCCTTACAAGAATAAGAAATTGGGACACAGATGTGCAGAGGGAAGAACATGCAAAGACACGGGGGGAAGACCATCGACGAGCCAAGGAGAGAGGCCTCAGAAGAAACCAACCCTGCCTACCCCTTGATCTTGGATTTCTAGCCTCCAGAAGTATGAGAAAATAAATGTTTGTTGTTTCAGACATCCAGCCAGGGGTACTTCATTATGGCAGCTCTGGCTAACATGTGAGGGGAGAAACCTATGATTAAGAGAAACCTAAGAGATATACACCCATTGCAAAGGATGGATTTCATTTAAATGATTGAAAAAACAATTGCACCACGCACACAGTAGGTTCTCAGCAGACATCTAAAGGAATGTATTCATATTTAATCCCTTCCCTCCAGAGCTGGTGCTTTGCGTGTTTTCAGCACACCTTTTATGGAGCTGATATCAGCCTCCAGGGATTTCTACCAACAAATCTTTTCTTCCAGACTTGAATCCTTTGTATGAGAGAAGCGTCTCTGTCCATATACATCTTCTCTTCTCTGCCCTGAACCTTGATCTTTCACCTGTTCCCAGCTCACGGCCTCCACACCCTGCCCAGTCATCATGCTCAAAATGGCTTCCCCAACTGTCCTTGCTAAAAACAGACTTCCCAGACTCTGCATTCTTTCTCCCTTGACTCTGTATCACTTCTTCAACAGCACGTATGAGTCACTTATACACATCTGTCTCCATCCACTACATGACAGGCTCCCTGAGAGGAGGATTCTAGTTTGCTCTCAGCTGCATCTCTAATATTTAAAACAGAACCTGTCACATGGCAGGAACTCAACCAATTGAATGAATGAATGAATGAATGAATGATGTCTGGTTACCATGACAAATACCTTTTCTTATTTCACCCATCCTGTGTAAAGGACTCAGCATCAAGCCTACAAGAAGCAAAGTAAGCTGTCAGCTGGCCATCCAGCCCCTCAGCATCTCCCAAGAACCCCGAGACCGCCCAGGTTGCAGCTGGACAGCCCGCAGTTCCTGTGCGGCCATCTCCAGACCGCCAGGCCCAAGGCGGCTCAGCCAGGACACGGCAGGAATCCTTGGGGACACATGCTTCAGGCGGATGCACAGCACCAGGAGACATGCGACTTTCTCTTGGCCGGATTGCTTCTTTGCATCTGCCTGTGTGTACTCTGGCCTGCAAAGCCTCTGTTTATAAACTGGATACAGGAAGGACAGGAATTCCAACACCACGGGATCCACAGAAGCCGGCCAGTGCCTCTCGTTTTTCCGTGTGAGAAGGCAGAGCGAAGAAACAGGAAGTGACTGATAGGACTCGGAAGACTCAGTTCATGTCCAGCTGTCATCTTTATTTACTGTCTTTGTGCCTTTGGTCAAATCGCATACCGTCTTTGAGCTTCATCTTTTTCGATTTTTAAGGGAAGACAAATCAAAGTCGTTATCAGAATTAAAACCAATACATAAAGAGAGTTGTAAGTGAAGTCCCTAAAAATTTCGATATCATTAATTACATTTTCAAGGCACGCTCCAGTATGTCCCACGTCAGGCAGAATTATGGAGCTGTCAGCCGGGGACATTACCCAGGTCGCCATCGCTTCTAGCTGGGTGATCTGAACCAAATTATTTCTCTTCCAGGTGACTGGCTTTCCTGATCAGCCAAACAGAGATGACAATGGCAGCAAACACTATTAATTGGCTACTTTAACCCTCTCCCCACCCCCCTTGCCCACTGCTACCTCCCTGGGAAGCTGGGGAGCCAAATCTCAGAGTTCCCAGCCCTCTTTGCAGTTAGGGGGTACATGTGACTCATTCCTACCCAAACGATACAAGCAGAAGTCTGCTAGTAAGTGCTGACAGAGCCTGAGGAATCAATTGCAATACCCTTGCAAAAGGCTTAGGGAAAGGCCTGGCAAATAGTACATAAATGCTTGTGGAATGAACACAGAAACGTAGACCGTGCGTGAGTCAGAATTCAGTAACAGGGATGAGATGAGCACTGGGGTGGAGAAAGAGGGCTTCAGGGTGGGGGCTGTATGAGGACGGGATCTGGGGAGGTCGAGGATGAGGTGGACGCAGGACACCCTCGGCTCAGGCCCCTGAGAGCACTGGGCCCGTACACCCACACCCCGGGCTGCTTCAAGACCATCTCAGAAGCCCGTTCCTGGAGGGAAGACAGTTAGAGGGTCAATACCAGGGACCCTCCATTCCTCACTGGACTTATGAATCGGTCTCCACATCACCTGGTCTACACCGAGCGCACTCCAGTCACCGTCCGCATGAACAGTGTCTTTCATCTCACTGCCCTGCGGCCTGCAGACCAGACAGGGCAAAGCTTTGCAGAAAGCCCCAGGACACTGGGTTGCAAAGAGCCAGGTCCCCTGGGCTGTCCTGGTAGAGGGGAGTAACCACAGCCTGGCTCAGGGAAAAAGTGAACAGCCATGTCTGAAAGCCCCTCATGCACTCTGTCCCCAGCTGGAGAGCTGCAGCTCCACATCCAGGCCCTCCGGTGGCACAGGGGTCACGGGGAGCAAACAATGAGAGGAAAATTCCTGGTGTGGAGACCTGCTCTGGCCACAGAAACTGCTCCTCACTTTCCTGACTCTGGGTGGCTGTCTCCCACCCACCCTCTCACCCACAGGGGAGAAGCGCTGAGGCTGAGGGAGAAATCCACTGGAGGAAATAAATGCTCCCTCCAGTGAGTGGCTCTGAGGTGCCCGCCGAGACGGCCAGTTACCGTGCGAGAGAGCGTCCAGAGGCCGGCGCTGGGCGAAGCTGGTGCTGGGTGAGGCCAGCGCTGGGCGAGGCTGGTGCCGGCCCCAGCATGGAGACTGCTCCAGTACATAAAAGGTTATACTAGGCCGAGAACTCAGCAGACCTTTTGAAAACACGTTTTAAATACCTCTGGTGTCCAATGTCTTACAGGTTTAACGTGGAACACAACCGCAGGAGAGTTCTTTACAAAACGCAAATTAGAGTGTCGCTTTCCTGCTCAGAACCTTTCTTTGGTGGCTCTGCTTCATGGGTGAAATAGAAGTTTAGCCTGGCAGATACGCCCACTATTTACCTCTTTCTCGTTTCTCTTTAGATGCTGGATATCTCCACACCGATTTATACTCTCTAGACACACACTGACGCTCAGTCCTGCTTGGCTCTGTATGCAATTTCATTCATTCAATAATTTCCTTATTCACTGATCAATGAAGCACCAATTCTATGCCTCTGTGTCAGCTACTAAGATGCAATGGTCAGCGTGAATGCCTTCATGTTCTTGACCGTCATAGCACAGAATGCAGGAGTCCCCATACCTAGCCGCACGCTGGAATTATCCACAGAGCTACTTAAAAGCACTGAGATTTGGAACTGATTCCAATATCCTGGGATAGGAAGAAAGGGAAAGGAATCAGCAGGCAAAAACATTACAGAAGGAAGGTGGAGCTGAGTTCCAATGTCTCTTGTTACCTTCCTGAGACTCAATGGGGTGAGTGGCAAGAAGCAAGGCTTTGAAGCCAGCAAGGCTGGTTCAAAACTCAGGCAGCAATATTCGGGCTCGCTGGGACATTCCACTTGACGTCTGTTGGCTGGCGAAATTCCCAAGACTTCCCCTTTGCACTCTCGGAAGTACCCGAGTTTGGTTGATAAAGTATATGGTCACCTTATTCTAAACTCAGCTTTATTCTGTCCTGCCCATGAGAACTTGGGGAAACTCTGTGAGCCTGTTTCATGGTGTGCACCACAGAGGAAGCGATACCTGTGTCAGGTAGAAGGAGTAAATGGGATCACGCTGCCAAGGACCTCAGTGAATCAGGGCCTAATTCACAGAAGCTGTTAAAATACTTTGCTTTGCTTTATAGAAAGAATCCCTCACTTGCTCTGCCTTGTTCTTTAATAAATAAATTTTAAAAAGACATTAATGATGAGAACACATTCAGACGAAAAATACTGCATGTGTATTTGTGGAGAGGGTGGGCATCAGTCAGCAAGACATCACGTAGGTGGCCGCTTGCCGGGACGGCAAACCCAACCTGAGTAGCGCTGTTAAAATATTGACATATCAGCACAAACCTTCAGAAAGTAGGACTCTACAACCCTCCTCACTGGTGTCAATCTCACAGAGTTGGGTTAAGTGCCTCCAATGGACCCAGATGGAGGGAGCTACAGGCTATTTGAAGTCCGCAGCCAAGCAGAGAGACTGACACATTATCTCTCTGGGTGACCATCCACTAAGCCACAGTCATGACTCATCAGATGCTGAGAAGGACCTGTCTCAGCCTGTCTGAACAGGAATTCTGCTAGTGATTCACGAATGCCCACCGGGAAGCCCCCGTCTTAGGTCCTCTTTCTGAGCTCTTCAATTAGCATTGGAGCCAAAGAGGGGGCCCAGAGGAGAGGGGGGCGGCAGATCTGCCCGCTGCATGGCGTGTGGCTTGGCTGAGCAGCTGTGAGAGGCAGGGGGAGGAAATTCTCACACCGCTGGCTCACTGGGTGGAAACTTACAAACAGCCAGATAAAAAAAAAGTTTTAATAAAAGCCTTATATAACAGTGGAAATTCTTAATAGTTCTGAAATCCCCAAGGGTTAAGGATCCCACCGAGGGCAAAAGGAAATGCCAGAGTTTTACAAAAATGAGAAATCTCTTTGCGTAATGTTGCACGAATTATGAACTACATTAATGTACCATTTAAAGATTGAAGGTGTATCTATCCAAAGATAAAGGGGATCAACATAGAGAAGGTATCTATGGAGTGTAGAATAAAAGGAAGACTAAGATGAGAGTCATCCAGCCCTGCTTTAGAAAGCAGACTCTGAGGCTGGTGGATATCTGCATCTCTAGAATGAGTCTGAGTTCTCCGATGTGGGTCTAAAAGAAGTGATTAGTCTTCCCAAAGTATGACAGGCAAAATGACTATGCAATATCCACAGAAAGAAAAGTTATCTTAATAATTATGTATTCACTTATACCACTTGTACTATGAAACCTGTCATGACACCTGTATTTGTCTGTGAACACAATCAAGTCAAAATATGCAAACGTCTTTCTTTCTTCAGACGTGTCATGCCTCAGAGCCCATGCAGCCCTCTCCACCTGAGTGTTCTCTGGCCAGTTTTCATCTGCCCAGCTTTTTCTTGTCATACAGGTTGCAGTCCTGTCTTCTTCTCAGAGAGGACTTCCCCGGACACCTTGTAAACACCAGTGTCCCCTGGTTTTTCTCTCTCCAGCCTGCTGTCTGTTTCTTGTAAAGCGCCTTCAGGATCGTGTCCGTATCTCGGGTCCACGCCTCCATCCTCCAGAGTGTAAGCTCCATGACAACTGGAACTCATCTTCTCCTTGCCTCTATCCTCAGCATCTTGCCCACTGCTCGCACAAGTCGATGCTTAACATTTGTTGAACAAAGAGCGAATACAATGGAATATGATCTTAATAACATTCTTGCATAGGAGAAGTGTGAGTTGTGGTTAGGGCGTGGTGAGTTGTGTGTCATCCTGGATGTGGCCGTGGAAGGATATAATATATCTGGTGATAATTACACTGCTTTGGGACCCACAGACAGAGGAGTGAGGTTGGGGAAGGACTAATTGCCTTATGATGGTAAATATGAATTAGAAAACACAGCTTAGAACAGAGTCTGGAAGAGGCACCTTGTTCTGTCCTCTTCTGCTGGGATCACTCATCCAGCTGTAACTACAGAATGTCAGGCCTTCCTTCTTCCTTCCCTCTGTCCCTCTCTCCCTTGCCTCTCCTAGCCCACTGTCACTCGGGGCAAGGCCAACCCTTGTGGGCTGATCTTATGGCAAAGGTAGTAGCCGAGGGAACATGTGTGACCCTGAAGAGAGAGAAGCAATAAATAGTCTGGCAGTGCCAGCCAGGGGCCCTAATCCCAGCCTCATTCATCGGAAGAGCCATTCTTTCATGGAGAAGAATGAACTAGAATAGAATCTTCTTCCCTAATTCTTCTGAGGTTGCAGAAGTTTCTATGTGGAAGTGGGCTAGTGCAGGAATAGTTAGAAAAGAGAATGGCTCTCCCTAGCATAAAAGTCATTGTCATGCATATGTCATGGGTGAAAAGGGAAGTTAAGGACCACGGTGAACAGCTGTGAGGTTTTAGAGGTCTTAGGTTATGCCTTTAGCTACTACTTGGATATCACTTGCCCTAGCATCATCTATCTCTGTGCCTGCCAAACAGTAATGGTCAGTAAGGGTGTGCTTAACGATGTGTGCTGGAAGGAGACTATGATTATAAGCATTAGATATTGAGTAAAATATGCATTCTACATCAGCCTCCTATGAATCTGCTTCTTATGAGTCTAATCTTAAATCCTGATCATCTTAGTGTACATAAAAATTAATTCTGCAAATATCCAAGGCTGAGAACCATAACTTAGGCAGCAGCGACCCCACTCACTTCGGGCCTTATTCACACGTCTTGTCGGTAGGCAACAAGCCCCAGGATTGGAGCAGTATCTGTGATTTTATCCTCTACAGGAATCAAGCATAATTTTATATCACACATCAGCTGTGCCAGGTACTCGTGTCTATTCCAAAGCTACACTAGTTATCAGACCTCTTCAATCTTACTTAATTCCTTCATGAACAAGCGTATATGGTGCATGTGTAATCAGATGTCTGAGACCATCTCCGATGATCCCTACCTCTTGGTGGTCAGGCCCTGTCCAATCCTAGCCCTTAAGTGTGAGATGAATCTAGCGATTTGCTTCTCGTGAACTGGCTACGGCAAAAACGAAGAGATGTCAAATACAGGATGAGGTTAGAAAAGATAGTCACTGCCATCTTGCTCACATTCCCTCTCACTGACTTGCTCTGATAAAGCCAGCTGCAGGTTCTGAACTGCCCTGCGGAGCAGAACCGAGGGCAGCTTCTGGCCAACAACCAATCAAGAACTAAGACCCTCAGTTCAACGTCCCATGAGAAACCAACGATCTTGAGCGAGCTTGAAAGCAGAACCTTCCCCCGCCGATATTAAGGGGACGACAATGCTGACTGAGGTCCGACTGCAACTTCCTGAGACCCTCATCCAGAGGACCCGGTGAGGCCATGCCCAGATTCCTGAGCCCCAAAACTGTGAGATAATGGACGTCTGTGACTTTACCGTGCTAAGTCTGTGACTCAGAAATAAGACAACTAGTATGTTCCATATATTATATATAGTACGTGCATATTATATATGTATAGTTAAGTGAACCATATATAACTAGTACAATATATTTGTATATATGTATATGTACATATATATATAGTGATTGATAACTGGTTTCCTTTGAAATCTCATGTATTTTTATTTTCTACATTTCAGGAGGGGTCACAGGCTTTACCAGTTGGCCAAGGGGTCCATGCCACTCACAGGTTAGGGGCCCCTGCTCCAGACTGCCTTGGAGGAGACACGGGTTCCAGAAGGGGCATGAGGGAATGGCATACATCTGAAATCACATCCTCCCGACCTTGGAGGTAGAGATGGGAAGGAATGAGGAGAACCAGGGAGTGGGGTTTGGTCCAGCTGATGAGGTGTCACAGGCTGGAGCAGACTTTCATCAAGACAGCAAATGACACCAAAGGGAGACTAGAACGCAGAGAACCCACGTGGCAAGTTTGAGCCCAACATCTAAAGGGTGAGAGAGCAAAGGGCAGATAGAGAAGGCGGGATGGAGCCGGGAATGTCAGACTTCGGGAGAAGAAAGCAGCCCGGCTCAGCAATGCAGGGGGCCCCTCGGGAATGTGGTGTCCCCGGGTGCTTTCGCCTGATGTGTTTAAAGGGAAAGAAGACCAGCAAAGATAATATACTTCCATCTGCCATTTGCAGTGGGACTCACGCCACCAAAACTGCCACCTCATCTACACGGTGAGTCCCCGAGGGCAGGGCCCATGTGTTCTTCCTTCCTTTCTATCCCAGAGATAGATAACAGCGTAAACTCACAAAGCAAACATCTGCTAAGGAACAGGGCTAGGCCGGGAACCAGAGGCGAATTAGGCCCAGTGTCTGTCTCAAGTGGTTCAGACTCTAAAAGGGGAGCCAGATAAAGACAAGCACTGACACTGGAAAGCCCTAACTCAGAAGTGAACTTCTCTCCCCACCAGTCTGATGACTCTCCAAGCCTTGGTTTTACATCTATTAAAGGAAGGAGGGCAGTGAACACACAATGCGATATACACATGCCTGACTGTTGAATTGCACCTCTGAAACTTACTGGGTTTTATTAACCAATGTCACCATAATAAAAATTTTAAAAATAATAATAAATGAAAGAAAGAAAGGAAAGAAGGAAGGAAGGGAAGGGAAGGGAAGAGAATGGAAAGAAAAGGAAGGGAAGAGAAAAGAAAGAAAAGAAAGAGAAGAAAAGAAAAGAAAAAAGAAAAGAAAAGAAAAGAAAGAAAAGAAAAAAAAAGAGAGGAGAGAAGAGAGAAGAGCAGAGCAAAGCAGAGGGCACTCCTGTTGCTGGTATGTAGAACGTGAAATGAGCTGATCTACTCCGAGCCCCGCACAAAGGCTGACAGGTCACGGGAACCTCTCCCCTGCTTCCTGTCCCCACACACCTTCTGCTCTTCTGGTCTCAAAGCCCCAGGGGATGACATGAGCTCAACTCCCTGTGAAGCTGTGGCAGACTCCTGAGGATGGACCCTCTCTCAACGGGCCTTCCTTCTCACTACCAGATAATGCAAAGCCACATGACACATTCTGTGAGCTCTTGGAAACA
This sequence comes from Macroglossus sobrinus, assembly GCA_004027375.1. Lineage (NCBI taxonomy): Eukaryota > Metazoa > Chordata > Mammalia > Chiroptera > Pteropodidae > Macroglossus > Macroglossus sobrinus. The sequence goes on from PVKZ01002190.1 coordinate 182,544, forward strand.
GGGACCATGTGGGATTCATTTCCACAACTCCAGAAAGTAGAAGACCGCCGCCTCAGAGTCGGGGCTGTTGAGCACATGTTGGAGAAATGATTACGAGGATAAATAAGAAGAACTAGAAACCCTCCAAAATGGAGTCCCACGGGGCTCTGCAAGCAAGGCCACCGTGAGCTGAAGAACTAGGGCTTTCACCTGTGGAGGACTTGGGTGAGGGGAACAGAACGGGTGCTGCAGAGAAGGGCGATGCAGCAGGCCGCACACCAGCCTCAGAACAGGGGGTCTGTACTGAGGAAGGAGTGGGGTATGGCAGGGAGGGCCCCAAAGGGATGTCAGTGGCCTCCGCCAAGGTTCACCCCAAAACAAACAAAACAGAAGCAACTGTGGCACAATGTCAACATGTGTTAAATTGGAGTGGTAGGTGCAAAGGTGACTGTTCTATTTCCCATGCTTCTTGCTATGTCAGAAATATTTCATAAGAGGGAGGAAAGGCGTCTCAGATGGGAGGAATGGGATGGGTGAGGGCAGAGAGGTAGGGAGATGTGTGGCGAGGGCAGAACAGGAAGCCCTGAGGTGGATGACTTCCTGTGACATTACAGGACACACAGAGTGACCCCAGTCAGTGGGCCGGGAGCAAGTGGGGAGCTGTCCTTGGTCCTGAACCAAAACCACACCTTTGGTCATTGCTATTTCTGGTTACCCCATAACACCGCCCAATTCCTCCTGTACTCATACATTTCTTTGGTATTCCATAACAATATTTTTTTAGTTCAATTTTGCTTCAATTTTACCTGCTGCAAAAAAGAAAGCTAGGCACAGAACCTTGGTATTTCTCAGCCCAATAATAGTATTTGTTACTTATAACGTTCTTATGTGTGCCAGGCACTGTGACAGCAATTTTTATATATTGTCTCATGATGTTATAATTACTCTCATTGTATAGATGAAGAAAAAGACACAGACAATCAAGGCCACAGAGCCCATAAAAGGCAGAGTTGAGATTAACACAGGTCACAGAAATTCCCAGCCCAGGAATCAGCTAACACTCCTTGGCAGGTGCAAACAGGGCCTTCGCTCACACAGAAGTATCTCCATGAAGTCACTGTCTTAATACTTTCTAGATTTTTTTCCATCTACAAAAGCAGGATTGTGGATTCAAACAAAGACAACACTATTTACGTGGAAATGTCTTGTAAACGATTAAGTCCTCTACAGATGTGGGCACCTGTCTCTATACTTGTCAGTGATAGTAACGGTGACAGTGAAGATAGTAAGCCTTCTGCAGGTGTCAACAACAGAAACTACATTCTATTTCCATCACTCAGGTAGATAAGACAGAGAAAGAGAGAGAGGGAGAGAAAGAGGGAGAGAGGGAGGGGGGGAGAGAGAGAGAGAGAGAGAGAGAGAGAGAGAAGGGGAAGGAGGGAAGAAGGGAGGAGGGAGAAAGGAGGAGGGAAGGGGAGAAGGAAAGGGAGAGAGAGAGAGAAGCCCCAAATTGAAATGGGACAGATGTAGATGTGTAGACCCCAGTTTAACCTGTATTAGCAATGTGACTGTGAAAGTTGTCTGACAGCATCCTGGCCTCAATTTCCTCGGCTAAGCAGTGGTTACGTCGATAATGGTAACCATGTCCCAGAGTGGTCCACAGAGACAAAAGAGCGGCTGCAGGACAGGGCAGCCTCAGGTGACTGTGATGACCGATGACTGACGATGGCTCTCCCTGCCTGCTTGCCTGCACCTCATCAGGCCAGGCACTCTCTTAGGCACCTAACACACATTTGTTCCCAGCCTCATCATGGCCCTGAGACGGGTCTCTTGTTATCTCCACTTCAAAGATGAGAAAAGTGAGGCTCAGTGTCAGCTAAATCAGATCTAGTGTGATTCATCCCTAGCCGCATGTCCTTGGAGAGGCTGGATAATGGGGGCTGGTAGGTAGGAGGTGGCCCCACTCTTGACAATTTTCCAGCATCTAGGAAGGTATTCCCATGAGCAGTTCCCACTCAGTGGGAAGCCCAGGAAGAAAGAACATCACAAGCTAATACACGGTTTACCAAAATGCCAAATCCCTACTATGGTGAATTCAGTTTGGCTTCCCTGATGCTCAGAAGGCAGCTGCCAATGGCTTTCCTCATCTCTCCTTTCCTTCAGTCACTGGATTCAAGAAAAACCTGCCCTCCAGGCAGGGGAAATCGGTGCTAAGGAGCTGGGCTCCCTCCTCCCTGCTTGGCCAGCAGAAGGGATGGGAGGAAATTATGCCAAAGGTCGCAGCGTTCCCGGTCAGCGTGTTCCAGCTTTGAAGTCAGAAGGCTGCCAGGGTCCAGGCAAGAAAAATGCTGCCGGCTGCTCCACCTGCCAGGCCTGCGACAAGCTCCAGCTGGGCCTTGGCCTCCACAGCAGCTGCACTCACCAGAGACACCCCCACTCCCAGCCCCAGCAGCACCCTTAGGAACCTGACTGCAGAGATGGCCAAGCCATGAAGCACACAACAGCTTCGCAGCTGTGTGCAGGTGCCCGGCTCCCACGGCCTCTGAAAGCCAGCCACGCAGGCCTCCATCACCGCATCCCACACGGAAAGCAGCATCTTACATTCTCTAGCTCTCTCTTCCTTCTCTCGCTTGCTTACAACTTCTTTAACGTGTTCAGTCCTGGACTCCCCGAGAAGGTTTAGTGTGCACCCACTGTATACCTGACATACGCTCAGATAGCGGTTCCGGGTATAGATATGAAAACCTCATCGCTCCTGTCCTTGTAGAGTTTACAGAGGAAACGAGACGTTAAATGACAAATGAAGGCATTAATACAGAATTAACGGTCGTGACAGGGGTTATGAAGGACAGAGAGCAAGGTGCTATGGGAGAGAAGAGCAACAGTGCAACCTATAAAACGGAGGACAAGGAGGGTCTGTTCTCGTGGGGGCACTGAAGTCGTAGACGGAAAGACCAGTGGGATGCAGCCTTGTGAGGCCATCCTGAGGGTGGGGTGAAGTGTGTATCTCAGTCACAGTACAGACAAAGGCCCTGAGGCAGGAGAAAAGGTGAAATGTTTGAGGAACTGACACAGTACAGCCTAATGGGTAAATATGAATCCAAGATTCAGCTGCAGGACCCTAGAGGACAATTCTCTATAGCTCTGTTTTCTCAAGTAGGATCAGGAAGGGATTCAGGGAGCATGTGCACATGAGACGATTCGTCTGGGCAGATCAGAAGAGGACGGACCAGAAGGAACACATTCCAGGGGAGAGGTATTGTAGCAGACAGAGGTCCAGAAGGGAAAGGGCAGCAACTTGAACCCACAGCTATCTCACTGAAAGGTGCATCTTTTTCTAAGTGTCTTCAGCTGGTCCTCCTCATCACTCTCCAAGTGGGTCGAGAGGCAAGTTGGTCCACAGATAGGAAGAAAAATGAGAAAAAAAAGGCGTCCAAGTCTCTGGTGCTTCTTCCCCCTACCCCTGGGTGAACTGGTCCATACGACGTGGTCACGAGCCACCCAGAGCAGTTTGATGACCTCAGGATGTGATGACCACGGCCTGGAAGATGGGGATGCCGCTAGTCCCTACAGCATGAGCTTGTTTTCTGGGACAAACGAGAATGTTTATGTAAAGTGATCAACACAGGACCTGGCTCACAAGGCACAGGGAGCGTGAAACGTGAACAGTGATCATAGCTGGTCGTAACCACATTCCTGATGTAGCAGATGTGACCGCCACGACCCTCTTCTCCTCCCCCGCTCTGCGAGGGGCACCCCGACAGTGCCCAAGGGCATCAGCTAGTTCAGTGTTCGCTTTCAGCTTTTGCTGATGCCACGGCGGCACTCCTCCCCCACCAGATACAGTTTACCCAAGGACTGGATCTATTTTTGTTTCTGAAGAAGGAAAACAAATGCCAAGTGCCAAAGCACAGACTTTTTCAAAACAAGACAGGGCCCCAGACAAGGCCACGGCCTTGGCTTTTAGGAACTGGGAGAGAGGTACTTTCCAGTAACCTCCTGGTGGAAGATTATTTCTGCACCTCTCATCCTCCAGTTGTGAGTCAAGGGCTTTCATCTCCTGGTTTAGCACAGAGCATCAAGCACTTTCCGAGCTGAGATTATCTTGCTTCAAACATCAGAACATCAGCCTGTGTGTCCCTGTCCCCCAGCTCCGTCACCCATCCTTCTGTTACAAGAAGCCATTCTCCACGAACTCTCTGATCTCGGAGTATGTTATCCAGGCCACAGGGTGGCTACTATCTGTTCACCTTCCAGATAAATCTCTCATTTCTCCCAACACAACCCAAGCCCACCTTGGCTAGTTCACTTCTACGTTCATCAGAAACGTCTTGAGTGTTCATTATGTGCCCAGCATACTGTTAGACACTGGGAAGCAGACCTGTTGAGTCAGATAAAATCGGTTTCCTGTATGTAAGCCAGACTATCAATAGGAAATTTCCACGTGACGTGTTAAACGCAGTGAAAAAAGGGAAAAGAGAGGACCATGGACCCCAGAAGAATAAAACAAAGGGCTTACTCTATGTGCAGGTTCAACATAAGGGGCACCTGGTCTACCCAGAAGAGAAATGGCTAGTTTTCATCCACCACTTTGCTAAGTCATTCATTTTATTTAATGCACCCATATCGCTCATCCATCTTGGCACACGGTTCCCTCGAGTACGCACTTCATTATCCGACTCCCAAACCAGACTCTAAGCCCTCGGAAGGCAGCAGCCAGGCCTGCCACGTTCTCTGTTGTAGCCACAGCATCTAACATGGTGCCTGACATGGCAGGGACACGATCGACATTCATCACGTTGAAGAAGACATCTTTTGAGGACCTACCATTGTGAAGGCCCCACATTAGATAATGGTGATGCAACTTAGATAAATAATCATAAGCAAGTAATTAATTTCTGGAAGTCGGTAATTATAAATACTAAATGAATGATACAGATCATTACGTATGTATGTATGTATGAATGGCATGTTCAGTTCCATTCAATTAAATTCAACCCAACAAATATCGTGTTTTCTATGAAAGAGGAACATTCGATGAACAAGAGAAGATAGAACAATAAATCGGAAAAAGGGAAGCCCTCAAACTCACATGTTGTGTTAACATACTCTACACATTAACCTAGAGGAGAGAATTCAAGTGCACAAAATAAACATCTATGTGAATTAGAGGCCATAAAGGTTCAAGGGGCGAGACATCAGGAAAGGTTTTAGGAGGGGTTTGATTGCATCTTGAGGAAAGCACTCCTTCCATGCAGGGCCAGGGTCAGCGGGAGTGGGGGGAAGGGATTGCATCAAAGAGAAGTATCAGAAGTGAATAGGAAGGAAGGTGGGACAGGGATGGTGTTTTCTTGGAAAGTCCAGCTTGACAGTCACCTAGACAGTACTCGGGGGTAGAAAGAGCCTGGCCTCCAGTACTTGGTGACCTGACCAACTCTTGCAGGAATCTCCATCATCCAAAGGGCTGGAGCCTCACGACTCCAGGCCTCAACTGACCTTTGTATCTTTGAGCAGGGAAGTGGCACTATCAAAGCTGTGTCTTAAGAACATTTAAGGCATCCTGCTTCTGTCTGCTCAATATCTCCGCTGCCTGATAGGAACTTCCCCTCTTCTGTTCCCAATGGTATTAATAGGACTTCAGTAAGGGTAGCCCACCCCAATCCAAGAGTGGATACAAGGAGCCCTCATCATAAAAACCAACGCTCTTACAATCACGGCTGGTCAGGGTTGGGATGTGAATCCAGGAGGGCCATTCAGAACCTTTCCTGCCTTGACACACAGACATTGGGAAAGAGAGATGCCTTTTCAATTAATGTCACTAAACTAGGAGGAAACAGATGGGAAATATTTGTGGCATGAAGCCAACACACAGGGGATGCCAAGCGGAGTGATGGAGAGAGGGCCTTATCACAAACTTCAATAGATGGCTGGGTTTTGAAACTTGCATGGCTGAAAGAATGGTGGACCCACTAGTAGACATGCAATAGTCAAGAGAATGAGAGAAATGGTGTCACCCCAATCACCAAATGTTAGAAGAAATCATAAAGGGATTCGGTCCGACCACTCATCTGACGTCAAATTGTTTTTTCTGTTTTCCCCATAAGTTTCATTCTGCTGGTGGTCTCATCCCGTCAAAAAATACTGACTAAGCAGTTGATCGATTTGGTGAATAGCACATTAAAAGGCCCTCTTTTTGAGGAGTTTCTTGTTTAGTTGTAGGGAACAAAAACAAATAAATATACATTGTCAGGTTTTGAATGAAGGCTATTCTGAAAAAAAAAATAAAACAGGGTCTTGTGATGACTCTGGGGTACTCTGTGTTAGATTAGGTGGCCAGGCAAGGGCACCTAAAGGAGACCATATGTAAGCAGAGCCTCGAATGCTGGCAGGAAGTAAGTTACACAGCCATGTGGACAAAAAGAGGACGGGCATTCCGAGCAGAAGTCACTGAAGTGGCGGAGTGCCTGGCGTGGCCATCAGACACCTGGAAGTAGATGCGTGTAGGGGTGGGAGCGCGTGGGACAGACCTGCACGAAAGGAGACCATGACAGTCACTGAGGAGAGCCTTCACAACCCGTGGTGAGTACGATGAACAGCGCTAGAGAGTTCCAGGTAGGGATGCCCCATACAGAGAACACCGAGGAGAACATCTGAGCTATACTTCACTAGGTAGAGTCTGATTTCACTTGAAAGTAGAAAAAGACAGATACGTGAATAGGAAAGTAAAACGGAGTTCCAGGCGAGGGAGCCATGCAGGGCTGAGAGCAGCAACGGAAATACGCCTGAGATGTCGGAGGAGAGCGAGTGGACAAACACGGATGGACACGGAGGAAGTTTTAGGTAAAACCCAGAGGACCGGGGACCTGAAAAGGAGGATGGAATCCCACCCTGGTGGACCTGGATGTCAGGCTCCGGGAATGACTCCTTCTCAGCTGGTCAGTGGGGAGCCACTAGAGGTTTCTGGAAAGGGAGGTGACTTCACTCTCTGCCTCAGCAGATCACAAACGTACCCTCGCAGGGAAGAGTGATGATGTAGGTGTAAGCATGCGCTGGGATGCAGGCAGTCAAACCCAGGGTCCACTCGGACCGTGTAACCCTGGGCAACCATGTCCAAGGGCCAGACCAAGGACGAAAAGGAGAGGTGTATCAAGAGGCAGGAGGTACCACAAAGAGTATTCTAGAGCAGATGCTGGCATACCACTTGATCTCTGTAGATAAAATTTTATTGGAATACAGACATACCGTCTGTTTACACATTGCCTTGCACACAACAATGCCAAGGCTGAGTAAATGTGACATTCACCACATGACTAAGTCCAAAATAATTACTCTCTGGCCTCTACAGGAAAAGTGTAATGCCCCATTTTAGAGTCTTCTGGAATAAAATGATGTCACAGGGTGTTGACTCTACAGGAGGAGAGAAAAAATAAAAACAGCTTCTTAAGGAAAGCTAATGGGATGGACAACTTTCCCTAGGTTAACGGGGGTACTTTCCCCCTGACAGTCAATGGCAGTTTTATTGTGAGATAAACAGGCCTGAGTCAGAAATGGAGAAATGCAGATGTTGAAGTGATGGAAAGAGTCATGGAGACAGGTGAAGAGAAAGAGACCAAGAGAGGCAGGAGGAGGTAATTAAGAAAAATACCAGCTGATGGGAGAGATAGGAGACTGAAATTTAGACACACTATATTTGTGTATGTGTGTATATATAAATGTATACATGTATACATATCTACTTATCTACCTACCTACGTACCTATCTATCTTTGCTGGTAGCCCTCTCTGGGTTTTTGACACTGTTAAAAGAAAAAGAAAAAAGTCCTCAACACAAAGAAAACTTCTTGGGTAGCAACACTGGAAAGTCATTTCTCCATTCCAAACCGCTCCATGATAGATAATCAGTATGTATTGACCCAAGGGGTAACTGTGTTGACAGAGACCAAGACCAAGATCAATACAAGATTTCGACAGCAAAGTTTGCGGAACGTTCAGGTAAATATGAACAAGTTTCCCGCGTGCTTTTATCAGAGATTTCCGGTTCGGGTTTATGAGACTTCCTTCCCAGTCTGTCTCCTTCTGAGCTTATAAAAGTGCTTTTAGGGAATGTCTTACTGATTGCAAATATCACAAATGGAAGAAATGAGTTTATTAAGCCCCACTCCCACTCCCCAAAAAAGCTATTTCATGATTTTAGAGACAGGAAGAGGGGCCTGTTATCCTAGGAGAAACCAGCTCCCGCCAGTCTCAGGAAAAGTCACAGCCCCTTTTCGGAATCCACGCCATCATCCAAGATCACAATCTGATGACTGAACAGTATCAGAGGCTTGACAGAGCTGGAAAAGAGGGCTCAGGATAAAAGAAGGGATGGAAATAGAGGAGGTCCTTCTATGCTATTCACTACTTCTGCTCCGGAATGATGCAGAGTGCCTGATATGGATGCAAGTAAACTAGGATTTAAATTTCAGATCTGACACATGGGAGCTGGTTGAGTTTCTTACACTCTCTTGGTCTAAGCTGCATTTGAGGAACTACGAATAGTTTTCCATAGCTGGAGTAGGCACCACTTGCAAGGATGTAGCAGGAGATGGTGGTGATGATGAAGAAAATACATAACAACAACAATCATTTACTGAGTGTTTCATTTCAGCCCCGAACTGCTTCAAACGCCTTAGCATAACCTCATTTGATTCTCACGACAGCCTTAAGAAGTGAGTTATTACTATCGTTGGCTCCAGTGGACAGCTGAGACTCAGAAAGATTACAGCCAAAATTTGAATCCAGAAAGCGCAGTTCTGGGGTCTGTGCTCTCACTAGGCTCTGAGGCCGGAAGGGTGAGCAGCAGTTAGATCAAGGAACTAATCTCCTAAGGCTACAGAAACAAACTACCACAAACGGGGTGGCATTAGAGCAACAGAAATCGATTTTATCACAGTCTGGAGGCCAGAAGTCTGAAACCAAGGTGTTGACAGGGCCGTGTTCCCTCTGAAGGCTCTAGTGGAAGATGCTTCCTTCTCTTCAAACTTCCGGTGGCTCTCGGCATCATTCGTTTCCCTGGCTTGCATGTGCATCACTCCAAACTCTGCTTCCATCCTCACGTCGCCTTCTATTCTGTGCTTGGGTGTGTCCTCACCTCTTCTTATAAGGACACAGCCACTGGATTTGGGGCCTGCTCTAATCAAGTATGATCTCGTCTCAATCCTCAACTAATTACATCCACAAAGACCCTATTTCAAAATAAGGTCACATTCTGAGGTTCCAGGTAGAGATGAATTTTGAGAGGACACTAGTCAAGTCACTATAATCATGAAGCCCATAAATTCTAACTTGATCTTAGAAGGACTGAAGGGAATGAATTCGTATTTTTTGGTCAGGGCTCCTGAGTTATAAGTAATAGAAATTACGATGAAACTGATTTATAAACTCAAATGACTAAAAAGTATGGGTATAAAAAAATCTCAGGTATATCTGCTTCCCGAGGCCCAAATTAATACCTTATCACATCATCTCTCAAGTCTAATTTCTCTTGTATTGGTTTCCTGGAGCAGACTCTTCTCAAGAGACGTCCAAGTGGCCTCGGTGGCTCCAGAAATAGGGTTAAAAGAACAAATGACCAGATCCACATCACTTTTATTTTTATCTGAAGTTACTGGTAATAGAAAATTAATAAGGATGATATCCTATCTTCTCATCAATCTCAAAGGAAGAACTTCTTTTCTCCCTAAATTTCTAACGAAAACCTCAAGAATAAATCTCAGTGGACTAACTAACTCAGAGCACAGCACATTCCTTGGTCACTGTGGCCAGAGGCTGGGAATACACTGACTATGAGACACGTGCCCACCCCATTTGATCATCACTCATGTAGATAAGTCGGAGATGGTTCCTCAAAGAGAAATTGGAATGTTTGCCCAGAAGAAAGGCTGGGCACTGGGCAGGCAAACACAATCCATGCCGATCACAAAGTCAAAAGAAGAGAGCGATGGGTTTAATAAACTGGGGTTTGCAAATGAGAGCATCGAGGTTTTCCCCTACCTCCAGTCTTACACCTCTAAATGGATGTTTTGCAAAGCAGATGGGACTTGGACTTCTGTAGTGCGACGTTAAGAAGCACTTTACTCGGCACCGAACAAAGTTCCTCCAGGTTCGCCCACATGTAGCCCCGTAAGACTGACTTCTCCGTGAAGGCAAGGATCATCATCACTATTGCCTCTGTCTCCTCCAGCTCTACTGCACAAAGCCCCAACCTAAAGAGCTTACATTATGTTTGAGGACGTAGCCTCTATTGACTTATCTAGGGGGCTAAAAGAAATGACAGGAGACCAAAGTCGTAAGAACAGACTCACTACCTTAGCAAGATATCTGAAATCGACAAACGCTTCGCCCCATCCTGCACATCTCAAATGTGTGATTTCCCCAGAGTCGAATCTAATTAGGGGCAAACGAAACAGGAATGAAGTAGTTACGTGACTTCTGCAGATGACCATTCTGAAAACTGGATTTAAAAAATATATATATGTAAAGACCCTGGAAAGCATCCAAAAGCAGAAGCCAGAGGAGAGTTTAATCTTGAAAAGAACCACAACTGTTAAGGGGGAGAAGAACTAGGAATTTGTGGCTGCCTGGCCTGAGTGTGTTCCAAAATCGCCGTGACTCAAATATGAAAACCCAGTGCCTCTCTGGCCCAAGGTGCCAGAGATCAGAATACAGGGCTACGTAATCAGGTGAAAATGTAAAGAGGAATTCCTGGCAATGAGGGAACCACAGAAGTGGTTAGATGCAAATACTGAGTATAAACGCTTCCCAAATCCCTTGCTGACAGCTCAACGGCATATGCACGGGAAAGATGCAGAGGGGAACCAGAAAGCAGGCAGAGGCCAGAAGGAAGTCTGCTCTTGCAAAACAGAGCTATAGTGGGAGAGATCTGTGCGTTTTATTTGTGTTTTGTTTTGTTTTGTTGTGTTGTGTTGTGTTTAACTGTATGGATTCTTACTTCTACACAGCTTGGGCAGCAGAGAACCAAAGTCCTATGGGTTTGACATGTCAAGAAACAGAACCTGAGGTTGGCAGACAAACAAGAAATTAGAAGGGAAACCAGAGAAGAAAAAAAAAAGAAAAGAAAACTACTGAAAGTGTGAGTCCCATCACTGCCCAAATTTTTGGCAAATGATCAAGTTATGCACCCACATGGGTGACCCCCAAGGAGCCAGGCTAAACTAGAAGCAGTAGGAAGCCACAAAAAGAGAGTAAAAATAACAGGTACTACATCCTTTTGAATCCAGGCAGGTTACTGCATACTTTAACAAAAATCCAATAATCCTCAGAAGAATACAACAGAATACAAAACTACTATCATGTATTATCTACAGTGTCCAACTGTCAACCAAAAATTACTATACATGCAAATAAAGGAAGAGGAACTCACACTCAGAAAAAAAGCCAGGCAACAGAAAGCGACACTGCATCGGCAACAGATGTTGCCTTTATCAGAGAAAAGTTTCAAAATATGATCAAATAATGAATGAAGGAAACTATCCAATTCAAACAACAAAGATTAAAAATATTGAGGAAAACAAACAGAAGCTCAGAGACAACATCAAGTAAGAGCCAATATTTGTATAATCAGAATCCAAGAAATAAAAAGATAGAAGGAAGCAGACAAGTTATTTGAATAATGAACCCAAACTTCCCCAAACGCATATAAAACATTAAAAATGCCAAAAGCTTAACAAACACTAAGCAGAATAAGCACGAAGAAAAACATTCCTGAATACATCATAGTAGAACTTCTGAAAGCCAAACGTAAAGCTGAAATCATGGAAGTAGCCAGAGAAAATAATATATTGCATATAAGAGACTAACAATAAAATTAAAGGCTGACATCTCACCAAAAACTAGGGATGCCAGAAGATACTGGAATCATACATTCCTTTCTCAGACTCAGCTGAGTCAGTGGACTCATTGAGAGAGAACTGACTTGTATCATTTTCCTTATTGGTACCTCCTTTTCCCCTCTCAGGCCCTCATTGCAGTGTTTTCTGAAGCTGCAGGTGTGGTGAAGAACTATTTCTTGTTCGTTCTGAGTAGTAGGTTCCTGTAGCTGATGTACACAGCTCACTAACGGTACAGTTGTGCAAGGAGGGTTGAGTCAGCCTTCTCCACAGCGACTCAGCTCTCCATCGAGATGGAACTAGCCTTGGGAACATGTGATCCAATGGCTCACAACTGAATGACAGGTTTTTAGGCAGTGGCCACTGTTCTCTGTGGGGGAAGCAATATTGATTTGGGGATCAGAACGACCTAATTTTTGAAAGCTTAGGTCTGCCTCTTCCTTCTATGTAACACTGGTTGGGTTATTTCTAGTTTCTAATCTTCTGTTTCCTCATAGGTTATGATATAAAGGACATATTGCCATCCTGTCCTGAAGCATATATAGTTTATAATTGTTTATTAATATATTTCTCTTTCCCACTAGAACATAAATTCCAGGAATGTGAGGACATTTTTTTTCCATCCAATTGCTCACTTCAATGTCCCCAACACCTAGAAGAATGGCCAAAGCATGATAGGTATTCAATAAATATTGGTTGGAAACGAATATGCATAACTCAATAAATAAATGCATTGCCAGGGACAGTCTGGGCCACTGGAGAGGCTCCGTGAATGCCATTCCCCTGCCCTGTTTCCCTTTCCTCCCACATCCAGGGAAATGCATTTGCCAGTTACTGTGAGACCAAGTTCACAGCTCTGGACGCATTCTCATCCCAGTCAAAATAACATGATTATTTCGCTGAGTGAGACAGGAAATGACCAATAGCCACAACTAATGACACACTCCCTGACCGGGGAGACAAAAGAATGGCTTCTGTGCAGAGTAAGCAGCACGAAACCACAGGAATGTGAGACAGAAACATTTTTTTTTAATGATTAAATAAAATGATACAGCGTGCCTTCCAAGTATTCTTTGATAAATCTGACACTCACCTTACAACACTCAACCGTGACTTATCAGATTGAATTCTCCTTGTTTCCACACCCACTTCTTTGGGGAAAGGGAGAAATCAAACTCAACAAACATGGGAATCAGAGTTCCTAGTCTTCAGGGGGTCAAAGATCTCTTCCAGGACCTGATCAACATTATGAGTCCCCTGCCCCCCAAAAAATACACATACAGACGTCCTGCATACATTTTCAGGGGGCAGAAGGATCCCAGTGATTAGATCTACAAACCATGTGTTCTAAGGTAAAGTGTTCCCTCTTACAAACAAAACTACCAGGGTACAGAGACGAAAAACCAACTAGCCCGAGGTCCCATTGTAAGGTCACTTATAAGAAACAGCTGCAAACTGACCCCATATCTCCTAATATCGAGTCCAATGCTATCTTCACGGCTTAATAGTTATTTGCTTTTCACAAGCAACCAAAATATGTGTAGCCATCTCTGAAGAGTAAGGTGTGTGACTCAGCGAGTTGATATCCATTCTGGAGGCGAAAAATATGAGTAGAAAATAACAACATTCGGGTTTGTGCCTGAGAGAGAGGCAGATTTAAATCTGGACCCTCCTCTTCGCTGTGTAGCCTCGGATGCATTACTGAACATTTCTGAGCTTCTGTTTCCCTTGACTGGAAAACAGAAATTAAGACCACCTACCTCACGGGGCTGCTGTCAGAAGCCTTGTGAAGCATTAGCCATTATCAGTAGCACAGTAATACTTCTTATCACTTTAAAGCAGTTTCCAAAATGGAAATGCAAAATACTTTGAGTAGTGACGACATCATCAGGATAAGTGTCCCCACCTAGAGTAATGACTACAGTCAGCTCACAGAGGCTCTAATACTGTCTCCCCAGAATTTAAGAGAAAGGCCAGCCTGTGACAGCAAATCTTGTGATACTCAAAAAGAAGTGAATGCTTCCAACAGGATAGGCTAAGTTATTTTCCTAATACAAATAATATTCTACATTTCCAAGGCTTACAACGACAAAGATTTATTACTAATTCACACCAACTTCCCACCTTCAGTTCCACCTTGTCCCCATTCCAGGGCCCAGCTATAGGGCAGAGCATCGGGAACACTGCCTGGCATCAGGTCAGAAGACATGACAAACCACATGCTGTCTTCTGCCTGGCAGTGACAGGCATCACTTCTACTCACATGTCACCGGCCAGAGCAAGCCATGTAGTCAGACTGTCTATCCACAGGGCAGGAAAATATCATCTCACCCACAAGAGACGCAGTGGATATTCGTAAACAAATAACGCAATCTCCCACGGTAGATGGGGACGGCTCTCTACAAAACAGACTGTCCTAAATAACGCAGAATGATCGTGGAACTAAACGAGGCGAGTCCAACGGAAATGACCAGTTGAGAAAAAAAGGATTCAGCCGGTGACACAGAACAAAAGCCAAGACCAAATCAAAACGATCTCGACGAGGCAAATCAGAAAGAATTAGTGTAGTAGAAAGACCACACTCTACATGAAGGCTGGAGATTGGGGGCATAAGCCACGAATGTCAACCACCATGGCTCAGAAGAAAAGGAATTCTCATCATTCGGCCGACAACATCCCGGTGCACTTGGCAAGCGTGTTTTTGGCACGGTGATTATCTGTAAAATGGGAGTCATAATAATATATACATCTTAAGGAGGTCATAGGAACCATTAAATAACGATTGTGAATAGCTTAGCACAGTGCTTGGTCTATATTATATGACCATTTAAATGTGACCTTATACAGAAATAGATATAAACATAGATACAGATACAGAGATAGACACAGACATAAATGTAGACATTCTCCCCATCATATCTGGGGTCTGGACCCTGAGAGGCAGTGAGCCTCAGACCCCAGCTAGACCTGGTGCTGCCCTCTGCCACAATGTCACATGGTCTATCTGTACTGTGCTTTAGCATCTGCAGAGTACATTCTCATCCATTGCTTCTCATTTAATCCTTTTCATTTAATCCATAAAGGACACAGTCCCACAGCTGCTAAGTAGCACAGCCAAACTCTCATCCTGACTTCACCTGAAAATTCTGGGCTCTGAGTCCTGGGCTTTTTCTCCAATGAAATCTTGCCTGAAGCAGAGTTCTGGCACCTTCTTTGATCTCTCCCTCTCTTTCTCACCCTCTCCCTCTGCAATAGTTACATCAAAGGAACAATGTTTGAAAAATAATGATACTCAGCTACCCTACTTTTCATTCAGGACGTGTCTCCCGCTCCATTCTCCTGCGTGTCACACCCAGGACGTGACTGGCTTTGGGTGGTTTCAGTCCCTGTTCTGGGCTCCATATGCAGTAGTACAGAAGGCTGAGCCTGCTTCTCATTGTAACAAGGTTGCACTAATTAGCCGCCTTTGATTTTGCATATGGAGAGAGAATGCAAATGAATGCAAAGTAGCATGCAAATTAGCAGCATCCTGGCTCTCTAAAAGAACGAGCCTGCAATACTGATGTCATGACAATGTATATTAATAGTCCCTCTCGCTAATGCACGCTAGTTTTTCAAAAAGGGCAGGCATCGGGAGTTTTCCCTTTTTTTTCTGGAATAACAGTGACTTTATATTGAATTCCAAGTTTATGATCCTTGACGAGAAGTCTATTGGCCACAATGCCATGTTCTCTCTAGAAGATTCTATCAGCAATGGGGTTTTTGAGAAGAGGCGTATAGACTGCAGTTCAAATTCCTGCTCTTTGCCTGTACTCACAACTTAACCCAGTCTTAGTCTTCTCAGTTGTAAAATGGGGTTAACTGGTTTATAAGCTCTTTCTCAGAGAGGACTGAATGAGATAATGTGTAAAGTCACCTGACATACAATAGATGCTCAGTAATGGTTCATTTCCTTCTCTACATTCACTCCTTCCTGCTTTAGGAGATAAGACTGCCAAAAACTGGAAGTAAGAGGGGGCTCATCTCCTAAGCCTTGCTTGCCCTGCCTGGCCTGCCATTCCATGTAATGCGTCTCGCCAGTACGAAGCTGTGACACAGCTCAGTCATTTTTAACAAAGAATCTTAGAGTGCTCCAAAAATGAGTAGATGGTTCTGTCCTGCTCCCCAAAATACCCCCTGCTGAAGCTACGGAGCTATGCTTACAGAGCCTCTTCTCTCATCCACTCTTTGCCCAAGCTGGTGAATTCCCCCACTTTCAAGATTAAGCTCAAGCATCACCACATCCTTTCACGGAGCCCCTTAAAAGACGAGGGGCTCCCCTCTCAGCTCCCAGATACCCCGCAACCCCTCAGCAGCTTCATGTTACTGCAACTTGGCTTCTCTTCCTCCCTAAATCCACTGGATGTTTCTCCTGGGACTATTTCTGAATTAACTTTGTGTCTTTAGCCCCTGGCACAGAGAAGTATGGGAGGGAGGGAGACAAGCAGGAAGGATGAAAAAGGAGAGAAGCATCACCATATACTTAGCTGGAGCCAAGCGCGCGCAAACACACACACACACACACACACACACACACACACACACACACGCACACACAGTTACCCACAATGCACCCCTGATTAAAATCAGACTCGAATTCTGGAAAACCATGAACACCTGAACGTGGGTCTCTTGCACCAAGTCCCAGGCGGGCAGTGGAGGGAGAGGGGCTTCTGTTTGGGGCACAGAGTCCCCCCAGACCAGGCTCGCCCTCTCAGAGTCGAACATGTATGTGAATATTCTGATCATATATTGCGGACTCCTGGTCTGTAACCGGAGCCTCTAGCCAGATGCAAAGTAGATAGCTGTCCTTCAAACTGCGCGTGTGCACCCATGGAGACAGCCGGCAGGCGCGAGCGCGCACGGCCACATGCACACGTGGGCACGCTCGTGTGTGCACACAGACCCACCTTCACACTACACACACACACACAGGCTGACGCTTAAAACTACTCACAGGCAGCTCCGAGGTTAGCCTTTTCGTCCTCTTCTTCTTCCAAACACCCAGACGCTGCATGTGGGGAGCACGGGACCTCTGGACACGCCACAGACAGAAAGGAGAAACGCAGCCCAAGGACGCGCGCCACCCGCGCCGCCGGCCTTGGCCGCGCCTCGCTCCCGCCGGGCCTCTGGGGGGCGCCACCGCGAGGGGCCCGAGCCTCCTTCATCCTCCTACGGGGCTGTTAATAAGTAGACTTCAGAGCCAAAAGGCGGAGGAGTCATCCCAGCGACCTCGGGACCTACGGACAGTGCCCTGTTTCCCCAGGATCGCACCCAGCGCTTTCTCTTGCTCACTCCTGGTCCCGCAAATACGTCCCCGCACGGACACGTGGCCCCAGAACCAGAACCGAGACCATGCAACAGCTGCTGAGTCACGGGACCTGGGCTTGCTCCACTGTCCTGAGCCCCTTGCAAAACATGCTCCCAGGTGAGCAAGTCCAAAGACATAGGGTCAATCGTAGCCACCTCCCAACCCCCCAACCCCCCGCCTCACCCCAAGGATTCTGAGACCCTCTCCGCAAGCTCATGAATGCGTGCGGAGCAAGTATTGCCCTTGCTGGGGTGAGATCAAAGGGTATCCATTTTGCCCCGCTCCTCGGGAGGGGGGAATGGGCAGAAGAAACTGAGGAGTGAATGAAGGGGTTGGGGGTGGAGAGAAAGAAATAGGAGGGATGGGAGGGAGGGCGGGTGACAATCTACCTTCGAGGAAGAGTGGGTTCTCCATGGAAACAAAACTGCCTGTTTGTCTTAAGATGCCACTAAAGAGGAAAATTGTAAATCACTTTCCACCCAGGAGGCAGAGATTTGACAGCTGAATTCCACAAACACTGGTAGCAATCATCCCGGGTCCTGCAGCTCCCACCTATGCCAGGTGCTGTGGGGGATATGAAGCAAGGCCGGCCTCACACACCCCATTTTATCTTAAACATTCCTTTTAGCCGAGTAATACTCAGGGATCGTTTTCTCTCATTCTCTCCATCCTCAACTTCAGAGAAAAGAAGAGAGAAAAGGAGGGAGAGAGGAACTAAGAGATTTGGGCAAAACTGACACCAGGAAGGGGCTTTCATGCAGGTAAAGGCGCTAGAGGTGAGCGAACTTAAGTCTGAAACTCAAAAGCCCTTATGCCAGCCAACCAAGGGGCAGCGGGAAGCTACTCAGCTTCTGACCGTCTCATCTGGGAATGAGGTAATTTGCACCCAGGTTCTCACAGGGTCCTTGCAAAGGCTTAACTTCTTATATGGCTTCTGTGAAAGAAGTTAGCAGAGGGTCAGGCACCTAGCAAAAGCCTGCACACAACTATTCCTTTCACACTTCTAGCACTACTGTTACTACCTCAAAACTTAGTGGCTGAAAACAACAAATGTTTATTATCTCAGTTTCTGTGGCTCAGGAATTTGGGAGGGGCTTCTCTGGGTGCCTCTCACACACAGGCCTCTCCACGAAGTGGCTTGAGTGTCCTCACAACATGGCAGCTGGCGTCCCCAGAGCACGTGATCCAAGAGAAGGCAAGGAGGAAATCACTGTCTTGTGTGGGCTAGCCTAGAAAGTCACACATCGTCGCTTCCTGGGTATTCTATTTGTTACAAGGAAGTACAGCTCACAAAGGGAAGGAAAAAAAAGTGTCCACCTTTTGAAGTGACGAACGTCAAGAAATTTGTGGACATATGTTAAAACCACCACCATGGTTCCAAGTAGTGGTTTTGGAAAGCTGTGGATCACCATGGCGGGGATCCACACCCACCTGTCCACCTGCTCCTCCTCCCTAATTCAGAGACCACCAGGATGTGCCTAAAACCTGCCTCCCCCCTTATACTTAAGGTAAGTAATATCAGTCATGAGACAACATCAATGTTTATCCCTTTATAATGAATCTTCATAATGAATCCTTTGCATTTGTAAAAACATTTTATCTTTTCACAGCCTTTATAATTCATTCGATTGTCCCTGAAAACACGTGAGAGAGATCCAAGGGGTTTTATTATCCCCATTTAACAGATGAGGAAACTGAGGCACACAAGGTTTAGAAAGTCTGCAGCAATAATAGCTCCTATTTATTTACCACCTCATATGTACAGGAACTGCATTAATTTGAGGCTCCTGGGAGGTGGGGAGGGGGGCACGAGCAATAGACAGCTGCAGCTCAAGATGCATTATTCTGGCTTGCAACACAGTGTTAAAAACATTATTTTTTTAGTTGAAAGCTTTTTCGCAGGGCACAGTCTCACCACATCTCCACAGTCCCTTCTGCCCGCTGTCCTCATCAGGCCCACGGGCCTGACCTCTGAAGGCATTTGGATTCAGGGCTCTGGTTCATATGTAACAGGTTACTGATCTTCAAATGCTATGAGATGCTCTCTAGCAGATGGAAAACTGAGGATCGAAGACGCTAAATGAGTTGCCATAGGTCACACAGCTACTAAGTGGCAGCACCAGGACTCCAATCCGGGTTTGACTGCAAACCCCAAGCTGTCTCCGTGGAGCGCGGGGATGAGGTCCACAATGGTGCCATTCTGCCCTCTCCCCTAGGGTGCCGAGACCCCTCTCAGTCTCAGGGCACCTCCTGAAAACCCCGCACTGTCCAGCAGTGGCCACATTCCAGAATGAAAACAGTCTCCTGAGTGGCTCCTACAAAAGAGCAACAGTGGACATTCATTGAGCACTTACTGTGTGCCTGGCCTGGAGCTAAGCCTTTTCCCCCTGCATTATCTCATTCGGTCCTTAATCGCACAGGGGGCAGGGCGCCATTATTCTTCCCACTCTTCTGATGAGCAGACTGGTGTTTCCTGTGGGTGGGTAATTTGAGCTGGGCTCAGCTACAAGTTTTTCTGCTCAAAGTGGTGCTGGCTGGATTCATACATTTGTAGCCAAGTGGTAGTCTGCTGGGGGCCGGCTGGTCCTGGATGGCCTCGCTCGCTCACACGGCTGGTGGCTGGTGCTGGCTGGCAGTTGGATCTTTCTCCCTAAGAGGCCACCGGTGAGCTAGCACACACATCTTTACATGTCAGAAGCATTCCAAAAGGGTGAAGGCTGAAGTTACAGGGCCTCTGCAA
>PVKZ01002190.1:205000-255028 GCA_004027375.1 Macroglossus sobrinus
CGGGGGGCAAAAGTGCCCCTGGTTGAGAACCACTGCTCCACAAAGGAAAGGAAATAAGAGATTTGGGGGGGTGGGCGAGGCAGCTGGCCACCTCCATAGGGGAGAGGAAATTTAACAGCTTAGCTCAATTCCTAGTCTCCACTAAAATACGAGCTCCCTAAAGGCAGGGGTCTTGCGTATTGTTTTTACTGCAGAACACCCACCCCCTCTCTGGACCCCCGCACCTAGAGCAGCACCTGGCACCTCGAAGGCGCTCAATACTGCACACCCACCCCCTCTCCGGACCCCCGCACCTAGAGCAGCACCTGGCACCTCGAAGGCGCTCAATACTGTACATCACTGTCACCTAACTTGGTGTGCTCTGTTGACGAGACCAGCATTTTCCATTCAAGCATACCTGGAGTGCTTTCCACGAAGCAAGCATTGTGATTACAAAAGATGCCCTCTCTCCTCGTGTCAGGAAATAATAATAATAGTAATAATAATAATAATAATAATAATAATAATAATAATAATAATAGATCCATCCGCTGGAAACAGGAAATCTCACGGGCTCTGCCCGCCCCCACCCCACCTCTGGAGGTGCAGAGAACCTCCAGAGAGAAATTGTCACTCCACTGCCGCCGAGTTTATCGTCCTGAAGGGCCTCCAGAAGCCCGAGCCTGGCACAGCCCCCCGCCATGCCCGACTCAAGTCACCGCATTCTCTGAAGAAAGATCTAATTATGCCGGAGGCAGCCACCTGCAATTTCTCCTGTGCTAAGTGAGGCTCCATGGGGTTCTAATTCTCCCCTTCACGTGAGGGACCCCCATCCCTTCTCTACAGCACCGCCCTCCTCCTGCCTCTGACACCTCTGTCAACATCACGGGCCCGGAGATGCAGCTACGTTATGGTTGCCACGGATTAATCTAATGGCTGTATTGATTTCTCGGTTACGTCTGCCCCGAAAGAGCCACAGAGAGTCATCCCCTCGGGGTTTGAAAAGATAAAAAAGGAGACATATACATGGACATTTTGTTTTTCTCCTTTCAGGAAATAATAACCACAAACAAATCGGGGCTCGCGTCCACGTTCGGAAGCGTCTATTACGGGAGACTATGAAATACAAGCACAGCGGTGTAGGCATGTAATGTGCAACGCAGGGGAAAGGAAACCAAATGCCAAATCAGCCTGAAAAGAACCTGAAAGCAGATGTGAGGCAGGGCCAGGAAAGGGCAGACAGATCCCACATGTAATGAAAAGACACTCACGAGCCCCATGAAATTAAAATCTCGGAGCCACGATTCCCTCGCCTGGAACGGGGAACTAATAACATCTACCCTGCAGGGTTCTTGGGAAGAAGAGATGAGACAACAGGTGTGAAAAGTACCGAGCAAAGTCTCCGCCACATATTAAAAAATCCCAATTAATATGAGTTTTGTTTCACAAGGGGTTTCGGGCATGATAATGGATAAGAAGAAATGTAAATCGGGACAGCACTGAAACCACCATCTATAAATAGTTATTAGAAACAAAAGAACTACATCTATAAAATCATAGGCAGCTCCCCCGTGACAGAAATAGGCAATAGTCTAAGTGTCCTGCTAAGGGGGCCACATGGGATGGCAGCCAGACTCGGCCCTTCCAAACCCCGGTATCGGTAACAATTTCTGCAGGGAGCCCATCACCAAAGGGAAAAAGTCCTTAACGACTCTAGGAGTGCTCCAAGGAGCACAGGTGCAAACGGCATTCTTTGCGCTTTTCAGCAGAGAGCCCCACCACCCATCGTTTTAAACCTGGCCAAGCAGACCAGGGAAAGCCTTCTGCTTCAGAAGGAGGCATAACCCAGATATGCTGATTAAAAGTGGCCCTCTCCCAACCAGGACCTTTAGGTGACAAAAACCCACAGGGATCTGGTCTCATGCAAGAGAAAAAGAGTCCTGGGTGAGCACCTACGACATACTAGGCACTAGGGATGGATTCGGAGATGAGCAACGTTCATGTATTCATTCAACAAACACTTACTAAGCTCCTACAGAAAAGGAAATAAACCAAAACAGGAGTGCTAAGTCCAATGGGATTGGCCAAGAAGGGGACTGAGATGAGTCTCCAGGATGAGTACTCGTGAAGCTCAGAAAAAAAAAAACTTTGTTAAATAAATGAATGAACAGGTGAGAGACAGAGACCTCCAAGCAGAACATCGAGTGCAAAAGCTAAGAGACATGCAAGACCATCAAAAGCGCCAGCAGGTAAGTCACTTGGCATAGCTGGTGCGTGCGAAGGTAGTGAGGCAGCAACGAGTAAAGGTGACAACAGAAAGACAGTTGGCGTTTCTTGAGTGCACTTGAGTTTCCCATGCACTTGGAACTGTCGAAAGGGCTTTCAGTGCATTACTTCATCAACTATGTACAACACTATCCGTCCCACTGTACAGATGGGAAAACTGAGGTATAGAGAAGCTAAGAACTCGCCCAAAGTCACCCAGCCCATGAGAGACAGAGCTGGGATTCAAATGAACACCAGAGTCTTCACTCTTCACCTCTGGATCTTGGGGAGGGCTTGGCATCTCACAAGCTGGCTTCTGGACTCAGTCTTGCCAGGAATGAAGAGGCCAGCAGAGGATGCCACACAGTCTTTGCTCTTAAACGTCTCACGTTCTGCAAGGAGAGGCAGGCATGGGCGGGGGCCTTTAGCGTCTACAACGGGCACAGACAAAGAGGCATGCCGATCCAAGCCTCTGCTCCAGAACGAGGGCCAGTGGAATGATGACTGACTGAGGAAGGCTTCGTGGAGCTGGTGTCATCTGAGTTGAGTCTGGAGGAAAGAGAGGGAATTCGGGCAGATGTTACAGTATAAAAAGGCACGAAACCTGGAAGCTTCAGATGTGCGAGACAGTTGCATTTCGAGCAACGTGAAGCAGCAAGGCCACGAGTGAGTGGAAGGAGCAGCTTGTTGCCCACTCGAAGCTTGTCTGTGGCCCTGACATTGAAGGGGCAGTAGCCAAAGGGCTCCTCAAATGTTAGAGAGGATGGCCCTGCACCGTTAAAAGTGATGGAGGTAAAACTCGTGTGTGAAACCGCTGCACACACGCTGACAGCTTTCAAAGTGCTTGGCGGCTGTTGAGCGGAGCACCTGGGCCTCCAACGGGTGAAGGCTGCTGGCAAGAGAAGGGGCTGATGGACCCAAGAAATGTTTATTTCCTCTACTCTTTTTTCCATTTTTAAAGGAAAAAAAAAAAAACAGTCGCATGACATTGGCTAATAAGAGAAAGCCCACGAAGAGCACCTGAATCCGAAAAAAAGCAAGAGATGCAGGGGGAAAGCACCTGCAATCCAGACCCAGCCCGCCTCTGACCAGCTGTGTGCTCATCACTCCACCGCCTCCTCCTGGGACTCTATTTCCCAGCCTCCCCTGCGGTTAATTTGAAGCCATGTGACTGGGTTTTGGCTAATGGAGTGTGAGCAAAGGAAAGCCACCTCCAGGTCTAGCCCTTAAAAACATCCCACGTGACCCTCTGCCCTCTTTTCCCTCCCATGGTGACTTTGGATGCCCGCTTGCTCCAACAGAACTGTGACCTGAGCAAAAAATACGTTTTGTGTGTTGATATGATAACATTTTAAGGTTCCCCCGCCCCTGCAACATTGATTCTCCAAATACTCTAGAAGCCTGGTCCACAGAGCTGCAGCATCAGCTTCTCCTGAGAACTTGATTGAAATGCAAATTCTCCAGCCCCACCATGGACCAATGAATCAGGAACTCTGTGCACAGGGCCCAGAAATTGTCTTCAGGTAATTTTGATGGAGCTCAAGTTTAAGAACCATTGGCTTATTCTAATAGGCTACTGTGTAGCCTTCATGTTTTTGAGGCTCTCTGTCAAATTAGGGTGAACACCTCCCCTTGCTGGGTTCACGTGAGGGTTAAACAATACTCCACCATATGATGTGTACGAAGAATCTAGCTCAGTGGCCCACACATGGCCAAGGCACAGAGCAGAGCCAGATGCCTTGGGAGAGCCCGAGAAATGGAAAGTGGGGGCTCCTGCCTTCCTTGGGAGGCCACTTCTAAGATGGCTGCCGGTGATCCTGCACCCTCCCGCCCCAATATTCAAGCCCTTGCATAATCCCCTCCAGCATGTGGGCTGAACCTCGTGACTCAAGTCTAATGAACAGAAGACCCTGGAGTCACGGTCCCTTCAAGGCTTGAGGGGAGAAGCCCTTGCCTCCTACAGCTTCTGGTGACTCCAGGCATTCCTTGGCTTGTGGCTGCACAGTTCTAGTCTCTGGCTTTACACAGCCTACTCCTCTTCTCTCTGTCTTCTCTGTCTCTGGCAAGGACACCTGTCATTGCATTTAGGGTTACCCAGGAAATCCAGGATGATCTCAAGATCCTTAACTTAATTATATTTGCAAAACAAACAAACAAACAAAAAAACCCTTTTTATCAAGTATATTCACATTTACAGGTTCAGGGATGGGGACCTATCTTTTTTTTGGGGGGGGGGGTGGTGGAGGAGAAGGGAGGCACCATTCAACCTGCGACACTGCCCAAAGTCAGACACAGGTTCTGTTCAACGTCAAATCCCCCTGGCCGAGGCACCTACTATGGTGCTCGTCACAAAGCTGGAATCTGACCCAAGTCTGTTGAACAAAAAGGCAGCATAGAATATAAGTAACTGGCTTTAGAATTAGCTAGATCTCTATTCATTCCCCAACCACTTACAAATGATGTGACGTTAGGCAAATTTCTTAACCTTTCTGGGCCTCAGTTTCCTCCTGTGGGCATTTGAATGATACCTATCTCATGGGGTTATGACAGGCGTTAGGCTAGTAAGTGCACTTAACCATGTCTGACACTCACAGGGATGCAAAGTGCGGACACAGTGCCTGGCATACAGGGAGTGCTCAGGGAAGGCTTGATCTTCTGACTAGCATGTTGCAAAACCTCCCAGCCTTTTGCTGTGACTGCCACGGGGGCCCCTTCCCATGCTCAGAGTCCCAGGGCAGCCTGAAGCCCTTCTTTGAGACAGCTGTGGACAAATATCCCAGCCCTGCCCTCCCACCGCAGGCCCCTTCCCTGCCCACCGCCTGGCTCGCCTCCTCCAGCGATGCCTCCCACGGCAGGGCTGGCAGCGAGCGAGAGCCTGGGCCCCTCATTGTTATTCCTGGCACGAGGTCATCCTGCCAGCATCCTCGGAGGCCCATAAAAATACCCACAGTTTGTCTTTCACAGGAGCAGCTCCGAGCCCTGTGGCACCCTCGGAGAAGATGGGGCTCCCAGCTGCATTCTGGGAGCAGCGACTTCCCAGGATGGTCTGGTATGTGTGAAGCAGAGGGCGTGCGTGTGAACTGGAATAACCCAGCCCGGGCACTGGCTCGAGCACCGCGCCCCTCCAGGCTGCCAGGGAGACACTGGACTGTGTGTGGAGAGATCGTGCCTGGGATTTTCTGGATGTCAACGCTGCGAGTCGCACACAGGCGGGTCTGCGTTTCTACTCTACTGCTGAGCAGCTGTGTGACACTGGGCCTTTCACTCAACCTCTCTGTGCCTCGGTTTCTGCCCCTCTAACACAAAGCAGAGCTCATAGTAGGCACAGGCTGGAGGAAAACATTTGCCGCACTTATAAGTGACAAAGGACTTGTGTCTAGAATATGTTAAGAACTCCTGCAACTCGATAATAAGATAGACAAGCCCCATTCCTAATGCAGAAAAGGCTTAAACTTAAGACACTTCGCAAAAAGGAGATATCGACAGGAAGTACAAGAAAAGGTGCTCGATGTCATTAATTCTCAGGGAAATGCAAATTATACAGTGAGACACCATTTCACCCCCACCGGAACGGCCCGGATGAAAAAGACTGTGAATAGCAAGTGTTGGTGAAGATGTGGAGCCTCTGGTATGCTCAGACTCATGGTGAGAGTAAAACATATTACCACTTGGAAAAAAACAGTGTGGCCGTTGCTTATAAAGTTAAAAACACACTTAGCATATGACCCAAATATTCCATTTCTAGGTGTTTCCCCAAGATATATATCTATGAACCGCTTTGTAGGTGAAAGCTCAGAGCAGGCCTCCTCATAATCATCCAAAGTTAAAAACAACCCAAATGGCCATCAATGGATCAAAAGCTAAACAGAATTCAGTATACTCGGACAATGGAATATTAGGCAGCCATCAAAAAGAACAGCCACTGGTATACCTGGATGAATATCATAAACACTAAGGGAGGTGAAAGAAGCCGGATGGAAGAAAGCAAAACTTCCATCTCTAAGTTCTGGAAGAGAGACATGAATCTGTGATGAAGGAAACGAGAGCCGTGGTTGCTAAGCTACGAGGGCGGGGTCCAAGAGCTCGTGGAAAGAGGCACGAGGAAACTTCTGGGGCTGATAAACATGTCCTGCCCTACGTTCCTGTCGAGGATGACGGGTACCTGAGTGTCCCCATTTGTCAAAACGCACCACAAACTCCACACTGAAGATCTTTGTGTTTTGCAAATTACATCTCCAAAGAAAAGACTGAGAAGGCATCGTGTATGTACCGCGCTTAGCAACAGCGGCCGAGCCTACAGGCAGATGTCAGTAAATGTCGGCTAACTATCGGCAAACGGTAAAAACCTGTCAGAGCATATAAATCATCCAATTACATATTAGAAGTTCAGAGTGATAATCTGGACAGCGAACCTAACCTGTCAGGTCTCCTGACCCATGGCAAACTCACCGTTAAGAAACCGCCCTAGGCCCCCACCCCTCCTACACTTTCTCCCAGAAAATGAGAAACAGAACAGATGTGTTTAGCTGGAGATGCGGTTCCTAAGACAGGGTGATGGCGGGGGTGTGGTGAGAACGGGCTTACGAAAAGATAAAGATGTGGGGATACCTGCATCAGCCCGGGGCTTTTACAGATGCCCAGAGCAGCCGTGGACTTGAGGCTGGCCCAGCCGCTTGGGCAGAAGGCTCTGGAAGACAGGCTAGTTCCCAAGATAAGGAAATTGGCTGAGGCCCACCTGACTCCCAAACTTCCATCCTGTCCCAGGCCATCTTCCCCCTTCATAGATCCGCAGTGTCCCCAGGATCTCCGGCAGCTGCTGCTCACTCTGCCCCCAAGGAGACTTATCTGTTACGTGTGAGTCACATCGGATGAGAGCTCCCACCCCAAGGCTCTGCAGTTCCACCCAGGGTGGCTGCCACCTTCCCACCCCTGGTGCTGTGGCCTGCGTCTTCTCCCAGAAGTTCCGAGGGCAGCAGCGGAGAGCTGCCGAGACAGGCCGGCGGGGCCTCCCTGGTGGCCCCCCATCTCACCAGTGTGACCCCCCCTTCCAGATCACCATGACCTGGCTCCAGCCTTATCAGCACAGAGGTGCCTACATTTGCATAAAGTAATTGCCCACGGAGTCTTTAAACGAACAAACAAACAAACAAAAAACCACTCTGCATCTAAAGATGATAGCAACAGAGGAAGAAAAAAATAAGATTTTCCTATCGTCCACTGCCAAACAGGGCTTCTGGCTGGGAAACGGCCCACATTCTGGATGCAAATCATACGAAGGCCTCATGGGAGGTTTGGGGAAGCCATCTTTGTGGGAAGAGACAACAGTGCCTCCTTTCTGTCCTTCATCCAAAGACTTGTTCAAAGAGGGAGGAGAACAGCTGTGGACGTTATTCCACAATCTCTGTCTTGATTGGTCGTGGATTTTTTATTTGCTATTTAATACCATGCTCCCTCGGGCCGGGTAAATTTGCAAGTGAGTGCAGCTCCTCACAAGCCAGTGCCCAGGTACCCATTAGCAGCAGAGGGCAGAGGATAGGTGGCTAGGGCGGCAGAGGAGACAGCCAGGAACCCACCCAGGGAGGCAAGAAGGTGACGGAAGGCAGGACTTTAGTTACAAAACACAAATTCACAGAGTGCTGGCCAGGTCCATGGAGTGTGCTGAGCACATACCAAGGGTCTCAGGTCCATCAATCCAAGCGTCAATCTGTCTCCCAACAGGCTACTGGATAACCACTGCCACGGCAGTCCCAGACACACGTGACTCCTTACAAATAAAGCCCCTTGCTACTAAAAAGGCGATTTCTAGTTAGGGCGGCCTCTTTTCAGTTACAAAATTTAAAGCGAGAACACCACTACCTTTGAAGTCAGTGAAATCAGGCAGACGAGATTCGAACTGGGCTCTGCCACTTACTCATCGGCCGTCTGATCTCATGCAAAAGACTTACCTCTGAGTTTCCGTTTCCACATCAGTCATATTGCTCTGCAGTAAGATTTAGGGAACGGATTCAATAAAAAAGGATGCTGCAGCAATGTCAAACTGCCAAGTGTCAAAGCTGGGGCACAGGAAGGGCTCAGGCAAGGCCGTCCTGAATCCATCGGAGGCCAAACCCATTGACAGGTTACAGATGAGTCTCGGGGAGTGGGGGAGGGATGTCAATTCTAGAGTCACCTAAAAGCACCCCCCAGTCCTCTCCTTCAAAAATACAGCAGAACTTGGAGAGGTCGATAATAGGGCCACCTTTCACCATCATGCAGGAGACAAGGCTGGGAGGACCTGGTGATGGGTGGCCGGGAGGCAGGAGGAGAAGTTAAGAAGGAGGGTATTGTCAGAGATCTTACATTTTTGGAGTTTTTTTTTTCTCTCTCTCTTTCTTTCTATTTAAGGTCTTGCTAATATTTGGTAAAGCTCATTTCTGGTTCACGTTCTTAGCAGGAAAACACATTCAGCCTAAAGAGGAAGCATGGACCAGCCTGGAGGGCCCCACAGGCCCTCAGCATCTGTCATGTATTAATTCACCATAACCAAGGGTGGTGACACGGGTTGAGCACTTCATTTGAATAATGGTACTTTGAGGATTTCCAGGGGAAGCACCCGAGGCGACCTTCTGACTGGGGATCTTATGACACCACCATTTAAATAAAGAAAACCTCTAAGCCCAGAAGCTATTCCCTGGGCTGCCACCCATGCGCCCAAGAAATGCCCACTGCTCGCCCAACGTCGACGCCCTGAGGATGCGTCACGAGCAGCACGGACACACCAGGGGGCTCACACTCTTCTAGGGGGATCTTTCCCAAGAGAATCGCACCCGGTGATGAGCGCTGGGTAGAGAAATAGGACAACAGACTTACAGTTTATGTGTCTAGGGACCGAGTTAGGACTGGGAATCCAGGGACCCCTTCGAGGAGGGGGCACTGAGGGCGAGAACCGAAGGATGAAAGGGGAGCACATGAGCTTCCTGGGGCTGGTGTAATCAAGTACCGCGACTGGGTGGCTTAAAACAACGGAAATTTACATTTGAAACAACAGAAAATTATCACAGTTCTGGAGGCAGGGAGTCTGACATCCAGGTGTCAGCTGGGCTGGGCTCTCTCTGAAATCGGCAGGGTGGCCTGCTCCGGCCTCTGGCGGTTTGCCAGCCATCTTGGGCCATTCCGTGGCTTGTAGAAGCATCACTCCAGTCTCTGCCTCCATCTTCACATGCCTTCCGCCCTGCGTGTCTGTGTCTTTCTTACAAGGACACCAGACATTGGATTAGAGAGGTCTCCCTACTCCAGTGTGACCTCATCGGAACCGGATTTCTTCTGCAAAGACCCTATGTCCAAACGAGGTCACCTTCTCAGGTACCAGAGGTTAGGACTCGACCATGTCTTCTGCGGGGACCCAAGTCTATGCACCATGGGGAGCAACCGGCAAAGCCCTAGGCTGCAGGAGCTGGACAGGCAGGAGATGGCGCCTTTGGGAACACAAAAAGGCAGAGTGTCCAAAGTTGGGGGAGGTGTTGGGGGGGAGTAGCCACAGTAAAGAGAAAAGTGGGTCTCAGCCACATCATACTGACCCAGGAGACAGGGAGGAGCCACTGGGGGGTTCGCCCGCTTTTCACTCTTTGAGAAAAGCCTGCCTTTTTCAGCTCGTGCTGGAGTGGGCCTCAGAGAGGGTGACCTGTGAGCAGGGAGTCACGGCCACGGGCATTTTCAGAGTCTGACGCACCACACCTGTGACTGGTCCGTCTCCCTGGAGAACCAGAAGTGAGGCAGAAATTTTCTGGCAGTGATGTGCTCTCTCTGCTCTGGAAAGCCAGAGGCTGAAAATGTCCCCTTTACTGAAGAGTTGCTGCCTGGGTGTACCTTGACAGGTAGCCGGGAAAAGCAGAAAGCATCCACCTTTGCAAAAACTATGGTACCTTGGCCAAGTATATAAAACATATTTGGGTCTTTGAGAGACCAAAATGTATGCCACACATACATACACACACACACATACACTTTATATATCTTGATATGTGTGTGTGTGTGTGTGTGTGTGTGCTTAAAACCTTCACATACACATGTATATATAAAACACACATATTTTACAAAATACATACATTCATGGCATATATATCTCAAAGAGCAAACATTTCGTGCTGGAAATAAAGGTTTATTTTCTGCACAGGCTGTCTTTGATATGAAGATCATTCATTCTTTCATTCCACAAATATTTACAGAGAGCCCGCCTTGTCACAGATGCTATTCTGGGCTAAGACAACTCCTGCCCTCCAGGAGCTGACTTTCTAGTGGGATGGGGGGAACTACTGGATCAAATCAAACAATTCTAAGGACCGTTAAAAGCTGCCGAGAACAACGGAGGGAAATAAAGATCGTAGAGAACCAGTGTCACAGCCTGCATGGGATTCAGACGTGAAATGCAGCGGCCACAGAAGGCCTCGCTGTGATGCCAGGGCCGGAGCAGAGACTTGGGAGAGGTGAGGGAGTGAGCAGTGAGGATAGAATCCAGCAGGTGCCAAGTCCTGAGGCAGAGCTGCCTAGAGTGTGAGAGGTGACAGAGCCAGATGGTGGGGTGGGATGAAGGAGACGGAGAAATCTCAGACAGGATCAGGGGTAGCAGGGCTGGCTCCAGAGACCACCCGAGGTTGTGCTTTTACTCTGAGCAGAATGGGATGCCTCTGGGGCTTTGCAAGCAGAGAGGTCGTGTGCTCTGACTTTCATTACAAGGAGTCAGTCGCCTTGGCTGCTGTTTTGAGGACAGACTGTAGAAGGGTGTGGGCAGGTGCAGAGAGACCAGCCAAGAGCTGCTGCAGTAATGCTGGTGAAGAACAAGCGTGGCTTGGACTGAGGTAGGGGTGGTGGGGTGGTGAAAGGAGGTGATATTCTGGATGTTTTTTGCTGATGGACCGAACGCGATGGGTGAGCGAGAGGAGTCCAAGGCTGACTTACGCAGAGGTGGTCCCCTGAGCGAATAAAAAGATGGAGTCGCCATTAACAGAGAAGGAGAAGACCCCACATGGAGGGTTTGGAGGGGAGATCGGAAGGTGTGGTGATGGTTAGACACCCAAGTGGGGATGAGGGAGAGGCAGAAGACAGGGGGAGGGAACCTTTGCAAAGAGGACATGGACATCGTGAGACCAAAAGAGATCTCCACAGACTCGTATGCAGATAGAAAAGAGATCTCAGAATCGAGGCCCCGGGCACATGTTGTGACTCTCTAACATTTAGGGTTAAGGACAGGAGTCAATTCAGGAGAGTGGGGTCCTGGAAACCAGATGAGGGACATTTTCCAAGGAGGACTCATTAACTGTACCAAAGGCAGTTCAAGGTAAAGGTAAAGAAGACCGTGAACCACCCATGGAGAAGACACTTCCATTCGGAAAACTAGGACAAGGAGTCTCCTGATATGCAAGAATTTTTTGTTGTTGTTGTTGTTCTTACCTCTTGCAGCAGACACAATAATTACTTGGTTATCTTAGGTATGAATATAATCTTAGCACTTGTCTGTCCTTCCCACTAGAAGTCCGTTCACTGGTGTTACAGGCTCTACTGTGTTCTCTCAAATGCACATATGGAAGCCCTAACCCCGACCTCCAGCACCTCAGAACGTGACTGTGTTTGGAGATAAAGTCTTTAAAAGGGTGATTAAATGAAAATGAGGCCACGAGGGTGGGGCCTTACTCCACAGGAAGAGACACCCTGGGGATTCAAACACACATTAAAAAGCTAGGAAAGGACAGGGTGAGAAGCGGGGGCATCTGTAAGCCCAGAGAAGAGACCTCAGGAGAAAACAAAGCTGCCGACACCTCTCTTGGACTTCTAGGTTTCAGAACCATGAGAAAATAAATTTCTTTTTACGCCATCTAGTCTATAGCTATTTTGTTATAGCAGGCCTAGCAAACGGTTCCGACTGAAAAAAATTTGAAATTATTTTTTGTCTTTGCATCTCTGGTACCTAGCATACATCATGGCCCCCAAAAGCAAATGGTCATTCAATAAAAGGGCAAAAGGACCTTTGCTTCAGACGTAGAGTGCTATGGGTATCTGTATTCTTTAATAATACATTTGGCTGCTAAACAAGATGGAAATGTATTTTTCTCATCTACATGAAGTCCAGAGGGAGGAACTGCCTAGTTTCTGAGACTCTTCAGTCTTGTTACTCTACATTCTACCTCATGGTCCAAAATAGCTGCTTCAGTGCCAGCTATCACTTCTACACTCTCGCTAACAGAAACAAGAAAGGGGTGCTGCTCCCTCCTTCCCTTTCCATGAGAACTCTTCAAGGAATGCCTTCAGGACACGTGCTTAGATTCTAGTCAGTCACAAGAAACTGGTCACATGGCCACACCTACCTACAAAGCAGGTTGAGGAATGCAGTCTTTATTCCGGGAAGTTATTCACCCATCAAAAAATTGGGGGTTTTATTACTAAAGATAAAAGAAAAATGTAACCCTTCCTGGTATTCTTCCATGGGTTTTCCCAATACAGCATGATAAACCAGCAGTCTCTGGCACAGCAGGGCAGCCAGCCTTTCGCAGGAGCCCCTCAGCCCAGTGTCCCAGGGAGCTGGCTGGAAACCACTGGTCTGGACCAGCAAGGTGGGGTTTACTGGGCATAGGGGACGTGCCACCTCCGGAGGTCCTCGTTGGGAGCCAATGGCAGGAAGGAGGAAATGGCAGAATAAACATGGTCTTTACACTCTTCCCAAGGAGATGCTGGGCCACAAAAAAGAAGAGTATGAAGGAGGGGGTGGACCCTGAAAACAAGCCTCCCTTGTACCTGGGATGAGGTGTGATGGGACCGTCCTGGGATCGACCGGCCACTTCTCCAGCCCGGACGCAGGGAGAAGGGAGAGATGATGAGGGAGGTGGGGAACGCTCCTCTCTAGCATGTCTGGGGGCTGACCCTCCGAGGGCAGTGACCACTGTAGCTCTGCAGGCCTCATGGGGCGGGTGGGGGGTGGCTGTGACAGCTCCTGGGGCATCCGCTGTGGAGGGCCTAGAAGGCGTACCTCCTCCGGCTAGGACAGGAGACAGCCAGGCATGCACCATGAGGGCACTCCAAGGGTGGCGGACAGTGGTGCCTCCCGGAAGCCACAGAGCGCACTCCTAGGAGGTGAGATTAAACATAACCGGTCACTATAGGAACCCTGGAAGGCAGCAGGCTGGTGGGGAGGCATAAAGCACTCCGGCCTTGGGCAGCTGACTTGTCGCCAGGTTCTCATCCCACCACTTTCTACTTGGGTGACCTTGGGCAGGCCACCTCCCCAGGCTGTGTCTCAGTCTCCTCTGACAGGGAAAATGACCCGACTGAAAGTAATCACGGCGGCCGCACGCCCGACCAGCTCTGGGTGATTCTGAGTTACAAGCGCTGCACGCTGGAGGCCATCCTCCAGGGGAAGGGGAGCACCAGCCAGAGGACCTTACAATGGTAATTACCCATGAAGAAATCCCTTGGTGACAGTTGCTACTCTCAGAGTTATAACCGACGCCCTACAGGAACGCATAAACCAGCATCCCTGGCGCCTTCAGAGCCCCCAGCCTCCCCACAGGCAGTCTGTTCCCATCACTACCTGTGGTCACACCTGCCTCCAATTAAGCCAAAGTGTCTCCCATCGCAGGGCGTTAGCCTGACCGTCCTTCCCACGCTCCCTGCAGCTGCTCCCTCAGGTCTTGGTTTGCTGGTGACCTCTGCAGAGAGGGCTTCACTGCTCCCCATCTTAAGCGTGTTCCCCTTTAGTCTCTCCCTCAGCCCTGTGTTCACTCTTGGTAGACTTAAATGTGATTTAACTGCCTATTTCTTCTTTATCCATTGACTTGATTTGGGTCTGCGTCTGTCACTGGATGCACACTCCAGACCAGGGGAGCAGGACACGGGGTGGGGGGGCAGGATCTAGTCTGTTATCAGGCAGTGACTCCATTCCAGAAGCTTGCTCAGGGTTTGACTTAGAAGAGGCACTCATGGGGTATTTAAATAAATGCAAATTGGCATAAACATTTAAAAAATTTAACAAACCACTTTTTTTAGAGAAAGGGAAGAAGGGAAAAATGGAGAAAGAAGAAGTGGAAGAGAGGGAGAAGATGAAAGGTGGAAGGAAGGAAGGAAGGAAGGAAGGAAGGAAGGAAGGAAGGAAGGAAGGAAGGAAAGAGAAATTTAAGGAATTTCCAGATTCAGCAGTAAAACCCAAGTCCTATTCAATTTCCGTGTCCCCACATTGCCATCAACCAGGGAACGCACCAGTCCTGAGGCCACAGGGCAGGCAGTAACCGGGAGCTGGGGCAGGGTCAGGCAGAGCTGCCAGGTGCTCTTGCTCTGAGCTTGGGATAAATGGGTGCTTAAGGAGCTTACGACATAATTAAGGATGCACAACTGGTACTCACGTAACATAACAGGAAATATGAAAATCCAAAGGAAGCCATTAGCAAAGTTTGTTGAAAAAAATAATAATTAAATTATAGAGAAGAATGCTTAGGACACAGTTTTAACTAAGAGAAAATATTAGGAAACAGTAGGTAAAGTGTAATCTTCCTAAAACTAGAGGGATTTGCATATATAATGTAAATAAATATGTAATATATATATACACATAGAAAAGGCACTAGAAGATACACATTAAAATGTGAAGTGGTTACATTTGATTTGAGGTGATTATCAGTAGTTGTTTTTGTCGATTTAAATTTTCTATGGTGATCATACATTACTTTTGGAACAAGATTAAAAAGGAACCGAAATTAAATCTAAGCACACATCTGACTCCATCATGAGCTGCAATGTCAACTGCGACTCCCACAGAAAGGGGAGGCCAGCGTCAGGGACGGCTTCCGGAAGGAGGCGGTTCAGGCAGGACGGGAAGACACTTCCTGTGGTCATGTGCCCACAGCGACCCTGGGCAGCGATCCCTGACCCCCTCCGCGTGCTCTGCCTCCACAGGCCACAGAGGGAAGAGCCCGAGCACGCACTCATCTCGGTGAACTCAGCCCTCGATTGATACCTGGGCGGTCCTCTGACTGGGGCTTAGGAATCTGGGAGCCTGACGTTTGGTCCCTTCTGGAGAGAAAAGAAGAAAAAGACCTGCTCATCGTGCAAGGTCGCAGGACAGAGGCCGAGCCCTGTACCACTCGACCAACACAGTGGTCCACGGTCTCCCAACGAAGACCTCGGAGGATGTGACACGTGCCAGTCAGTCCAGGAAGGCCTCACTCACCACCTCGCAAGACCGAGAGGTCCTGAGAGACTCCTGACTGTGAGCCCTGGCCAGCGAAGGGCTGGTGGGCAGGGAGCAGAGACCTGCAAACACCTCTGTCTCAAACAGACAGAGAGAAAGGACTTACTTATAAAAATGCCTGAGCCATCGCTACGTTTCGAACCCCTGATACGTCTCCTTAGTCAGTCTTCACAACCACCCATCATGGCTGCCATTGTGCAGCTTGAGGAATGGAGGCTAAGCGAGGCTCCCAAAGGTGGGACTCAGCGCCCCAGACACAGCAGCCCGCCCCCGCCGCCTGCCGGCGTCCCATCCACTGAGACCATACGGTAAGGGGTGTCTAGCGGGTCATCCTTTTTTTTTTTTTTTTTTTTTTATCTTGACTCATCTCCTGTGAGGTGCCCGAGGCCGAGACCTCTTGCGGGGATATGTGGTGGATTCCTAATGACTGTGCCAGCCAGCAACCGGCAGGTGGCTTGAGTTTCTTTTTACAAAGAAATGAAAGTGACAGTGCCCGCCACACAAGAGCGAGAAGACACAGCGGTGGCAGCTCTGACCGTGCCGGCATAGTGCGGTGGAATCAGAACGTCCGAGGGAAAACAAAATCTCTCTTAGGGCATCGAGACTACGTACCACAAGCCAGCTCCTTGTTTCCAAATCCTAAATGCCCACACACCTGCAATCGGGAGAAAAATAAAATTTGTGGTCGACAGGGCTGCGTGGACATGCTGAGCAGGAGCCACACAGCTTTACGGTAAAAAGCCAGAGAATATATATATTTTAAGGTTGGAAGGCCTTCTGTTTCCCTCCGAATTCAACTCCATCCCTGTAGCAGGAAAGCAGCCCTGGATAATATGTAAATGAACGGGCCTAGCTGTGTGCCAATAAAGCTTTATTTACAAAATCAGGCAGCGGGCCAGACTTGGCATGCCGGCCATAAGTTGCTTATTCCTGGTTTAGAACAGACATTGCAATGTGACTATGTAATGAGAATCGATTACATGGCAGGCACTCCACACAGTTTCTGTCTTTTCAATAATAGATGTTTGTTGTGTGTGCACCACAGGCCAGGCCCTGTTCTAGGCATGCGGGCTTCGGTGCAGAAACAGAACAACCGCCAACCCCATACAGGTGAGATGGGGAGCATGGATGCCACCCCAGGCCTAACACTCGGGTGCAGGCTGAGCAAAAAGGAGGAGAGATCTGTCTAATTCTTGACACCCAGCCTTCTCACACCCCTCTATGCCCTGATTCTCACATACTCGCCAGGGCGGCTATCAGCAACCCCACCTGACGAGGGAGAAACTGAGACTCAGAGGCCACAAAGCTTCATTTGAAGATACACCCTGTTTCCCTAAGACAGCTAAGAAAGGGAGCATCACTTAAGAATGACTAGCATTGCGTGCTTGATGTCTTTCCGTAGGTTATCCTATTTAACCATTTCGATCCTCACAACCTGATGGAAAGATACATATCTGATAGATATGTCTATATGGAATGCGATTCCGACAAGGAACCTTTAGGAAGTGGCTGTCTGTACGGCACTGGGTTCAAGGCCAGGGTTAAGCCCAAGCTGTGTGATGCACAGCTCTGCCCTGCAACACCCTCCTGTCCTTAGGATACCCCTCAAGCGTCTGAGAAGCACCAGGTGGGGACAGAGGGTTAGTAGGTCAGAGAAAGAGATGAAAGAAAAACAAGGGTCTTGGAAATACTGCAGTCCCCATTACCTCCCCAGATGACAAAATAGAGGGCATGCCAGGGGCGGGAGTGGGTGAGCGAGCGTGTTGCGTGACTGGGAAACTGGAAGACGATTGTGAGCAAAGGTCAGGCTTTTCCAGAGCCAGAAAGCAGGCTGAAGGGGCGTGTTTCTCTCAGCCGCCGTGGCGAGCACTGAAGCTGGCCAGCCTGCACGGTTGTATGTCAGCTCTGGAGGGCCACTCCAGAACACCAGAGCCACCTCCGTACCAGAAAAATCAACTCACGAACGCCTACCAGTCAGAGGAGTAAACAGAGGGGTGATAACACAGCAGGGACCCCTAACACTCCTTCCGGTCCTGCCGAGCTGGTAAGAAGCACAGTGACCAACATTCGAGAGCACGTATGTGTCAGGGACATGTGCTCCTAGCCTGACAAGCACCACCCTATCTCAACAGTGTATCACGAACGGTCCTTGAGGAAGCTGATAAAATCATCCCACGGATAGATGAGTGAGAAACTGACGTCGGATCCTTCTGCTGTTCTTCAGTGGGGCTGAGACTCCAACCCAGGTCACCTGATTCTAGGAGCCGCACCCAGGGCCGGTGGCATCGGGAACCAAGGCGTTGGAGGCTGGGACTTTCTGAAATCACATCTTAGCTCTCCCACGTCGAGTTGGAGCCAGCTGATCTGGGATTAACTCTGCTGAGTTCCACTGTCCCACTGTTAGAACGGGGATCCCCAGGTCTTAGGACGGTCATGAGGACCAGCGATATAAGCAAGATGGCTGAAGTTGTCCCCCCATAACTGGTGTCTGGCCCACGGCCTTTGCCGCCTCAAAGAGTAAATAGCATGGGTCTTCCCTGAACCTCAGGCTCCTCTTCGGCTCCCATAAAGAATGACTGCACCCTCCTGGACAGCACTGTTTGGTGGTGAACCCCCAGTTAGGGTTCCCCAACCTAAACCTAACAGAGGCTTCAGAAGGGCCCCCCAGGATCACTCAGCCCCACAACTTTCTCTCTCCTATCAAAGTCAGCCTTTCACTTCCCCCACCCCCAGACCCACCACCTTGTCAGTTCATTATACACCCCCTCTACCCAGGGGACAATTGACGGGAAATTTAAAAGGTAGCAAATTCAGCCAAGTCAATGTGGTACATAGTATGATAAGAAACAGGAACCAGAAGTTCACCAGAGGCAGGTGAAGACAGTCTTCTACGGAGGGATCTAAACAAACCTATCTGAAAGCAAAGCCTCCCACTGGGCTTTCTCCTTGGGGAAAACCAATTCTATACATATGGACAAGACTTTTTCCCCTGCTCCCCAACTTCCTGGCCCCAGTCTCCCAGGGAGAGGAAGGGAGGTCCGAGCACAGAGATGCATTTCAACATCATTGGCTTCCTTTGTAATGCTGAGTCTTTTATTACCGGTGTTTTACAAGCATTGTTCTGAAAAGGCCTCCATAGCATCCCCTGTTTGTCAAAAGGGTCCATGGCACCAAAAACGGGTTGCAAAGCTCGCTGGGTCTTGGCTCTCGCTGGTTCAGGAACTCCTAAGTCTCTTGTCTTTCATGAAATTTTTTCCTAAACTTTTTCCTAACAGATAGCACCATGCCATCTCCACTTTCAGCTTCCCTGTGGAAAGCCTCCTGTTTTAGCTGCAGATCTGTGTAGCAGAGAAAGACAGAGACAAAGCAAAAATGACTCTATTCCGACATACACAGGCGTTTCCAGTCAGTTATGACCCCTACCCTGCCAGGCATAATTGCCGGTTGAATTATCTGTACTCCCTCCTGGTCTGCAAATCCCGAGGGCAGGGCACTGTTGAACCCTTATGTCCCAGCACCTAGAAGAGCAGCCAGCGTGAGCCCGTCTCTGATAAATGTTTGCAGAAAGCACGAGGGAAAGAGCGAGCAGCTGGGGAGAGAGTTTTAGGGCGCTCGGCCTCTCTCCTCATCTCCACGGGTGAATGTCCCTCCCTCGAGCAAATCCCTGGACATTTTCTTTTGGCCTCAGAGGCCTGGCTAGAGCTGCTGACCTTTTCTTTTTATTTGGGCAACACAGAGGACAAGTGAGCACGGCGCCTGGCCCCTGGGGGCGGAGGCTAGCGGCGCCTTCTCTCCACACAAACTTCTCCCCTTGCTCCTCTCGTGGGCGCCCTTGCAGACTGCATTCTGTCTCATGTCAGGCGGGGTCCTGGGACTTTCACAACTGACATCTATGCAACACTCCACCCCACACCGGCAGGGTACACATGATTTTCAAAGGTGCATGCAACATCCCCCAAGATGGACCATATGCTGAGCCAGAAAAGAAATCTCAATACATCTCAAAGGAGAGTAATCACACAGAACAATGGAAATAAATTAGGAGGTAACAAGAGCAGATGCATAGAAAATCCCCCAAATATCTGAAGAACCTTGCTCGGTGCCCGACAAGGAGTAAGCCCTCCATAATTTCATCTCCGTCTTCCAAACCCCGGATCCCGTACCTCTCCCCATCACAGCTGGAATCCCTCAGCGACTGCTAAGAGTGACGGCTGACTGCCAGCCAAGGATGTGGCTTCAGCCCCGAGGGCGGTACCCGCTGCCCAGTCTGGAGAGTGAGCTGGGACAATGAGTTGACCTCAGGGTCCCCCTGAGCCCCTTCCCTTCCACCAGATCCACCCCTAGACAGGGAGATCTCCACCATGCTGCCCAGATGAGGTCCCGCCCGCCGACTCTCCACCCTGAGGGACCCCCACCTTCTCAAGTGGCTGCCCAGGCGTGAGGTGAGAGCTCAACATGGAGAAGGACATCTCTCTATTTACTCAGAATGTCCTCCAGGAAATAGAATCCAATTCATTTTGTTTAAGGGGTTTAAATGACACCCATTGTGCTCGTTAGTAAATCGGACAAGTCCAGAGACAGAAAGTAATTTCGCAGGGTGATCTGATCATAAATTCCTAACCGGGCAGGTCTTGGTGGACGGTTACGCCCCAGGCATGTAAACTCCTTTAGTAAAAAGTTTATCTTTGCCTTAAGGGAGCCCTGCCTGTCTTTTTTGTGCCTCTCTCTTAACCACCTTTGAAATAACCTCTTTGTCAGACCCATTGGAAGTGTCCTCACCCTCAAGGAGCATACCATCTTGTTAAGGATTCTGGAATCCTCTCCTGCCTTACTTTTCCCCACCCTCCTGGAATCCTCCTTAATTCCAAACCTATTAAAGAAACTGCAAAACTATCATTTGCAGGAGCATTTGAGATGTCCCTTCCCGGCAATGTTGTCTGCTGAAGCTCCAATAAACTACTCTAACAATCCCCTGCAGGCTTGGACATTTTCTTAAGTCCATACCTTGAGGAAATAAGGAAGGGAGGGCATCGGAAATGTCTGCTTTCCTCTGTCTGCCATTTCAGAGGGTTCCCATGAGCTCACCAGAATGAAACTCAACCAGCCAAGCCACCTGAGGCAGCTGCCATGTGTGGTGGCCCTGACAGTTTGGGGATTGGGGATGAAGTAGAATCTGACTTTTACTTAAACAGGTCTGTTTAGGCTTTTCAAAGCCGAGAGTCTGATCTATGTCCTCGGTTCAGTATATAAACGAGCAATCATGGTGCTGGCAATCCACGCGCCATGAGCGCCGGAAGGCAGGGGGACCTGTTATGGGCAGAAACGTGCCCTGTGTAAACGAGAGCATTTTCCTGAGACAGAACTAGCTGCAGCATTATTTTCCCACAAACCAGGGTAAAGACCACCTAGACAAGAAGGAGTGGAATGTGAAGACCTCAGTGATAGCACACCTGAAGAGGCTGGGACGTGACACAAACCTCCTCTGAACTCAGCCCGTGGAAGGTGTCCCCTGGGATGCCATAAGAGAGGCAAGTTTGAAAAGGAAGACGAGAGCCCCGTTTGGTCACGAGGTAGCATGGGCGTATGGCTTCACCAGGGTTTTCTCGTCTGTAAATTGCAGGTGATGGTCACAGAGCCACCTGAGAGGGTGCCTGTGAACCCTACATGACGTGAGGCGCAGGGATGCTTAGCAGGTGCCTCTCGCACAATGACAAACGACACGGAACCTTTACCATAGGGTCTGAGCAAACGCCCTTCACGTGTATGACAATCCTGGGAACTAGATAGTAAGGTTATCCCCGTTTTGTAGATATGAAAATTAAAGCCCAGAGAAGCTAAGAGACTTGCCCAAGGACACAAAAGCTGTAAGTTGCCAAGGTGCGATTCAAATTGAGTCTCCTAAACCGTCAGGACCACCTCGGCCGCCGCCACCATAGCCAGTGGCAGCAGAGCCAGCCAGAGGCCCCGGGGACAATTCACTGGAGTCACCGGGTAGAAACAAGGGTTAAGGTGTCTACTTTAAGCTGAGCTCTGAAGAACGTTTTGGTTTTCACCAGGAAGAACAAGAAGCGGGAAGAGCCTTACTGGTGGCACACTCACAGTGGCAAAGGCGAGGAGGAAGTAAAAGGAATTCTCTGCCAGGAGGGCTGGGAGGACAGTGGCACTGAGAGCCCTCGGCTGGCTGGAGTGTCACGTGGACTCATTTCCAAGTCCTTGTGCAAAGGTTTTGATCAGCATGGGTTCTGGGTCTGGTGGACGAAGTGGACACGATAAAGCTGTGTGACTTTGAGTGAGAGAGTTAACCTTCCTGGTTCTGAAGAGGGCTCACTCGTCAAATGAGGGCCGACCTCCTAACGCTGGGGTCGCATTGCCTGCTGGGGCCCTGCGTCTGAAGGCACGGCCTCAACCCGGGGACTTCCGGATGCTGCTTCGTGCTTCTGCTCCACTAGACGTGGCCTGGGTCTCCTCTGTCACCCTTCCACTCACTGCCCAGACCCCTTCTGCTCACAGGCTGACATCTCTCAAGAAACAATGAGTTAATGTCCTGAAAAAGATAAGATTTAAAAAAAACACAGAGAAATGAGGCTTGGTCTATTACTAGTACTAGAGAAGAGTTGCCACGAAAAAGAACTCAGCCACCAACGGCCAGATTTAGGGACCTGACTTCACCCCTCTTGCAAAATAATTTTCTTCCAAGTCACCAAGATGCAACGTCACGTAAAAGCTAATCATATGACAGCTGTCCAAGGAAGGCTGTTTCCGCCTGGACCGCAAGGTTGTAGTCTTTGCGTTTTATTGTGTATGTGTTGTGTATTTATTGTGACAGATTAGAGACTTCCATATGAAGGCGCATTTGCTTTAAGCTCTTCTCGCATTCCTCACAAACGCACATCTTAGGAGTCTGGTTCTGTGCCTGAGCTTAACTAGGTGTTTGCGTTCACCACGGTTTAAATCAAAGACCCTAAGATACACACCTCTTTAAATCTCGACAGCTCCACAACAGGTAAATGCCACCACCACCCCCACCTCTCCACCCCCGCAGGGGCATCAGTAGTTTAATCAGAAATACTCGTTTCTCTCTTAGTGGCACGCGCATTCATGGGGCGCTGTGTAACTGACGGCCTCTCAGACTTGATAACATACGGCATGCGTGCTAGAAACCTTGCTGCGTTTGACACAAAACTCACTTTGGATCTAAACAACAGCCACCTAAAAATAGATGATCACGCCTAACGCGCGCGCGCATACGACGTCTGACGCCCAGAATGTTAAAGACGGATGCAAAAGAGTTCGGGTGGGGTTCTGCCTGGTACTGCCAAGTACAAATCACCATAAAACTCAGCGCAGTAAAACAGCAATCCTGTTACGCTTCTGGTCAGGAATCTGGGAAGGGCCTGGCTGGGTGGTTCTCACTTGGGGTTTCCCATGGCCTGATAGTCAAATATCTGCTGGGCTGTGCTTACTGGAAAAGGCAAATGACCTCTACGTACCCAAAATGGCAGCTCGCATGGCCGTTGGCCGACCCAGGTGCGGGATGCAAGCTCGGCGGAGACCACAGACCACAGCACCGTCATGTGACTCCGTCAGCATGGCTGTCCCAGTGCTTCCCCAAGGACAGTGACTGTCCCAAGGAAGCCAGGTGGGAGCTCTGTGACCTTTTATGACTCGGCTGCCTGAACTGTCACAAGACTCAAAGAAAGGACACGGACCCCAACCTTCGATGAGAATGTCAAGGAACAGGGCCACTTTGTTTTTTAAACTTAGGATCGCAGACGAGAACCCAGGTCCGGCTAGGGCGAAGACACCGTATTTGGGATGGCTTGTCTGGTGCCCAGGAGCACAAGGGAGAAAAGGAGCTGAACGTGATGAGAAGGGTTTTCAGACACATGCAAGAGAAGCCGTCCCGTCTCCACCTCCTCCCGCACGTCCAGTTCCAAAGTATTCACTCTGGGTCAGTAAACACCGGCCTGGTGCGGCTCCTGTCATTCAGAGCTTATCTGGAACTTTCCAGAAAGTGGATCTGGGGCCACTTTGTCAGGTTCACAAGAGACATCCGGCTCAGAACTTCGTCAGACGTACCTTATTTCTCACCACAAAGGCTTCGTCGCATTTAATATTTACTGAGCACACTGACTGCAGAATGTTCTGGGTTCTGTGGCTACCCTAATGAACAAAACACACAGGGTTTCTCTTCTGATAGGGGAGGCGAACAGTTACCAAATCTGTAACGCCCGCAAGTCATAAGGATTCTCGATAATGCCAGAAAATGGGGGGCAGAGGGGCTGTGTCAGAGGGGTTGGTCAGAGAAGGCCTCTCCGGGAATCAACATCTGAGCAGAGATCTACAGGAAGGGAGGAAATGAGGCAGGCAGGTATGCAGGGGAAAGTGTCCCACACAAGGGCAGCATTCCGTGCCAAGGCCCTGAGGCCAGCCTGGAGGGTAGGGTGAGCCGTGGTTAAGAACTTTGGATTTTATTCTAAGCCAGATAGGACTCCACTGGAGGGAATTTATCAGGGGAGTCCAGTGATTTGACTTACATCTTTAAATGGTCCTGTGGCTGTGGGAGAAGGAAGCGTAGGGTAGAAACGAGAAGGCCAGCTGGGAG
Organism: Macroglossus sobrinus; assembly: GCA_004027375.1. Taxonomy (NCBI): domain Eukaryota; kingdom Metazoa; phylum Chordata; class Mammalia; order Chiroptera; family Pteropodidae; genus Macroglossus; species Macroglossus sobrinus. Next base: position 229,060 of record PVKZ01002190.1, read on the forward strand.
GCTGGCTCCTGCAGCAATCCAGGCCACAGGTGGAGGTGGCTTGCTCTAGACTGTCACTGGTGAAGAGGGTGAAAAGGAGGGTAATGGGCATATATTTTGAAAGCAGATTCCACAGGATTTGCTAATGGACACATCTACCAGTTAACCCTTGACCTTACAAACAAGATGTATGTTCTAAAAAATGTGTAATTGTTGTCCCAATGCAAACGTGATCTCTATAGAAAGTGACAACATGGGTCGTAGAAAGTGAAGCGACCCAGGTCAAACCAGCTCTCCCACACGCTGGTCACAGTCCTGTCCCTTGTGGCATCAAAGGGCCTGGAAAGCAGGCACTGCCTCTTCCTTCCTACCCCACCCCCTACATACCCCTTCCGCGTCCAGCACGAAAGATGTGAGTTGATTCAAAATAATAAGCCACTGGTTGGAAAGACCCTTTCAAAAAAGAGGTAAAAAAAAAGTCTAGGGCCTTCTAAAAAAGTTGTCAGGGGAGACCCACACCCATTTGCATGGGCCACTTGGGTATTTCGGTCACTTGCACAGTGACACAACTTGATAGTCACAGCCCCTCCTTCTTTACCAGTCATTGTTCTCTAAGGAGCACTTTCTGTCAAAAAGAAACCACCCCGGTTACTGCTCTGAGAAAGACTTACGGGGAGTTTCATGCTCCGTGAGTCCCATCAGCGAAAGGGTCAAGGTCCTAACAGACACCACGAGTGGCCTAATGATCAGACTGAGGGGCAAGCCCAAGCCGGTGACAGTGACTACCCTTCCCTCAAACGCGCACATGACCACTTACTACGTGGCAGGCAACGTTCTGATCATTCATAAAATAGTTAATCATTCAATACTCATAGCAATCATATGAGGAAAGGACTATCCTCCTTCATTCAGTACTCAGTGCACATTTGTTGAGCACTTCACAGATGAGGGCAGCGAGTCACAGAGAAGCGTGACTCCCGGGCCATACAGCTAGTTAGTGACAGAACTGAGATTAGAACCCAGAAACCCTGGCTCTGGAATTTAGGTTCTTCGCCACCATACTAAGCTGCCTAACACTGAGCTTTGGTGGAAATCTGTATACCTATCAGAAATGCTTTCAGCTGCAAAACAACAGCAACAGCAACAGCAACAACAACCAAAAAACAAAACAAAACAAAACAACTTGACTCAGAGTGGTATAAATAAACAGAAATTTTTTCAATAACAATAGTTCTGTAGGTAGTCTTCTGTCTTAGGCCAGTGGAGGAACTTGATAATACTATCGTACATCTAGGCTTTTCTTGTCCTTTCAGCTCCACCAATTTAGTCTGCTGCCAATCACCTCATGTTCGCAAGATGGCTGCTGTAACTCCGGGTATCAGGCCCAAGATCCAAGCAGGAAGAAAAGATGGGAGGCTTTGTCTTTTCATTTAGAAAGAGAACTCCCCCTCCAGCATGCTTCTTCTCCTAACAAAACTGGAAAACACATCTTCCATTACCATATCTGGTTTAAGCCAGTCTGGGTTTATCGCTTGAGGCTGGGATCCCAGCCAGTCTCCCCCGAGGTCTGGGGCCTCCTCCTACCTGAATCTATCCAGGTGCTATGCAGTGGGGGCGGCAACAGCCATTGAATAGACAACAGACAGCATTCGCCATGAGGAGGTGCGACTATCCCCATTTTGCAGATGGGCACACTGTAAGGGCAGCTAGAAGTCACAGGGTCAAGATCACAAGGTTGGCAGAACAGTAGCCCCAGTATACTAACCCAGGTCCGGGCAACTCTAAATTTCATGCCTCTAAGTGATGGACATACATTTGGCTTCTACTACTAATACCTGTGGCGCCTTGGGCAAGTGACTCAACCTCCCTAAGCCTCAATCTTCTTATCTCCAGATCCTGGCTAGTAATGGTGCCTGACCAGAGGGTGGCTGAGGGGAAAATAAAATAATACAGTAGACCCTTCAACAACACAGGTTTGAACTTACACACAGACTTTTTTTTTTTCCAATAAACGTTCCATATTGTAAAAGCATTTTCTCTTTCTTAAAATTTTCTTAATAACATTTTCTTTTTTCCAGCTTACTTTATTGTAAGAATACAGTCCATGAGACACAGAACATACAAAATACGTGTTCATCGACTGCTTATGTGATCCGAGGCTTCTGGTCAACAGCAAGCTCTTAGTAGTTAAGTTTTAGGGGTGTCCTACAGCTTGCCTTGCTCAGAGTTAGTGATCCGGGGCCGGATCACTGAAAACATGGGTCCATCGATCTACAAATAACAAGAGTTAGCTTTTAGCCTTGGATCTGCCATTTGTAAAATGCTATGTGGCCAGAAGCAACTCCCTTCTCCTTTTTGGACCTCCATGCTCTCATCTGTCAATGAGGTGGTTGTTCCTCCAGCATCAGTCAATGTGTAGTGAACATCGACGGATCACCTGGTGCATGCCCTGTGCCCTGCAGGTGAAGTCACGGGAGAGGCCGAGGTTGTTCCCAAAAAGCTTAAGAGGTTTCGAGATGTTCAAAGCTCCTTCCCACAATAAAATCTGAAGCTGCCAATCAGAAGGGGAAGCTAATTACTTCTGACCTACTGGTTATTTCAGGATTACACACGTTAGTGGCATTAGAACTAAAACTGCTGAACAAACATAAAAAATATAAAACTTTGGCAGTTTCTTACAAAGCACAAGGAGTCTCACTGCAGGATCCAACAATCGTGCTCCTTGGTGTCTACCCGAATGAGCTGAACAACTGTCAGCTCAGAAACCGGCATGTGAAGGATGACAGTGGCTTAACTCGTGATCGCCAAAACTTGGAAGCGACCAAGGCGTCCTTCAGTAGACGAATGAATAAGTGAACTGCGTGGTCCACGCAGACAATGGAGATTATTCAGCACTAAAAAGAAATGAGCCGTATGAGCCCCAAAGAGACATGGAGGAAACGTCAGTGCAGATTACGACGTGAAAGAAGCCAGTTTGAAAAGGCTACACACTGGATGATCCCAACCCTACGACCTTCTGGGAAAAGCAACACTATGGAAACGGTAAAAGATCGGTGGTTGCCACAGGTCTGGGAGGAGGGAGGAGGGGTGAACAGGCAGAACACAGGGGATTTTTAGGGCAACAAACCTATTCTGTGTGATACTGTAATGGTGGATACTTCACATTATGTACTTGCCAAAAACCCACAGACTATATGACACGCAGAGTGAACCTTAAATGTAAACTGTGGACTTTTATTAGTCATAATGCATCAATATTAGTACATAAATTTTAAGAAATGGGTGTTGGGGGAAGAGCATTGTATATGGGAGGATCTCGGTCCCTTCTACTCAATTCTTAATAAACCTCAAATTTCTCTAAAACATAAAGCCTATTAAATACACAGTTTTAGCAACATTTGTATATTTTTTATCTAAAGAGTCCACTTCTAAGATTCTCTTGAGATACAGAACATTCTAGAAAGGAATGAAGGAAAACTTCATTTACAGAAGGGAAAAAAGTAAGCAACCAGCCACCACATGACTGAAAAAAAAATTAAAAAAGAATGGCAATTGAAACTTCTGAAATAACATGGACAATGCTCGCAGGAAAACACAGCTTAGAAATAAAAAATAGAAAGCTCCTTAAGATAACAACCATTTAGAAAAACTTTGTATAAAACACCACAAATGGTCGCAATAATGGCTGATGGTAATTTCTATTATGCTACCAAGGACCATAAGATTAGAGATAGCTTTTTTACTCTTTTTCCAATTTTCTATAGTACTTTATCATGCATATGTGTGTGTGTGTGTGTATGTGTGTGTGTGTGTGTGTGTGTACACACACATATTTATACACACACACACATATATACGTATACATATACACACATACATACACGCACACACACACACACACACATACACACATATAATTTTGTTTAAGGTCTATGTATCCTCTAGCTAGGGGAAAAAAGACAAGAGAGGTAGTAAAACTCATAACCATGCATTGCCACCTCTATTTCCATCACTATTTCTTAGGTGCTTACTACAAGGAAGCCACCAATCTTAGTGCTTCGATGAGTTATAACACTCACTGAAAAATCACAGAGCTACACGGCACACGGCTGCATATATGCTGCCAAAGCAACTACCACCTGAAGCTCTGGCTTAAGTCCAAAGATACTACAGAGAGCACAGTGGACTCATCCTAGGAGCACTGAGCATACAAAGATAAACAGGAAATAGAAATTCAGAGGCAAAAAGAGGAGGTAAGAATCTACTCACTCACCTACCCAGAAAGCCTTTATTTACTGCTTGTCAGAGGCCCAGCACTGGGGATACTGCACACACAGATAAAAGGAATCCTCTAACCCTTAAAAACTCCCAATCTAGTGTCCCCATCACCTAGGCTGGAATAACAGGCATAAACTGCACCCCTCTCAGTCACCCTGGGTGTGTGGTCACCCTAAGGTCACCACCACAGTGCAGCGTTAAGGGCAAGAGCCAGCCCCACAAACCACAAGATGATATTCCCAGCCCGACCCACATGCCCGCATCGCTTCACCTAAGGGGTCAGGAAATTTACTGCTGACTCTGCTACCTCCCACCGCACCCCCACAACTTCTGATCAAGTACCTGTGAATCATAGGTCAGGCTGACTCATTTCTCAAACTTCCCAGGTTGTGAATTAAAACACTATTGATCACTCAGAGAAGGACCCAAGTACAGGGAGAAACAATGCAACCTACTCTCGTTTATCTGCGAGAATGCAAATCAGATTTGCAAGTATTTCATTGAAACAAGGTAGAGAGGGCGAGACAGCTGCCAAAAAATTTACAGGAAGGGTTAGTACCTGGAAATGACCCATCATTCTTTTTTTTTTTTTTTAATTAACTTAAGATAAGTGCCATTCCAACAACGCTCTCTCCATCCGCTGTGCTGTGTCTTGTTCTATTTTGGCTAATGTGAAAAATATTTACGGTCGGTTTCTGGAAGCTCAGTTACAGAGTCTATAAAATTGTGTGTGTCCACATAAAAAACGGGGAAGGGGAAAGGGAAGGGGAAGGGAGGTCACTGCATTGAGCATCCACTGTCAAGTCTCACCTCATCTCATGAAGACCCAGTAGGGCAGGAAGAGGAGGCTGGGAGAGGTGAGGCCACCTGCCCCAGGAGCCCCAGAAGCTGGCAGTGGAAAAGCACCACAGACTGGCTCGTTCCTGCACAGCCCTGTTCAACCAGGGGGCACAGCCCAGGGGGTGCTGGGAAACAGAAGCTCACAGTAAGGGTGTCAAACCGAGCTGGGAGCGGGAAAGGCAAAGCCCCCAGAGACCTTGTGGGGGCTACAGCTCCCACTCAGCTCTCACACCCATCGACCTCGACCTTTCACCTGCAGAACCACACTGTCCCCGAACCAACACGCGATGCCAAGACAAGCGTCTAGAGCTCTCGCCCCCTGTGGGAAAGCTTTGTGGGGCCAGGGAAGCCCACCGGTGGCATGTGAATCAGACCTGTGACCCGTGTGGTCCTGCGTCTCAGAGCAGGGGAATATACAACCGACAGCCTCGGGGCTCAGGGGTGAGAACTCCGCCTATGAATCATGGCGGTGCAGAACCCCCTCTGGGCCTTCCTCAGAGCCCACCGGAGGGTTCGTTCTCTGTCACCAGGGCCCACGGCAGCTGCACATTTCTGTAAAACAGAACAATTTCATGGCTTTCGGTGGTCTCCTCAGATGCCTCATCACTTCGCAAGATGATCTCACTGTGGGTGAGAAGGCTCATAAGTGCCAGATAAACCGCACTTAAGTAACTGTGGTTTTTAACTTTTTTTTTGGAGGGGGGATGGGGGATGAACACTTGGCCCATTTGGGATCGTAATATTAATAGATGAAAACCCAGAGAACTTAGTGACTTGTCTAAACACACAGCTGGAACTGGACAAACCCGAAAGTTCATCTCCAGGGTCCATATACTCTCTTTCCTCAGCACCACACTGCCTTGCTTAGAAAAAAAAGCCTCACAGAGCAAAAGAAGAAAATGCACATTTTAATTGACTAATAAAGAAATAAGAAAGCAGAGTAAGATCTAAAGGCAAAAAAGTCCTGGCCAACCGTGAATGCTTTGTGACACTGACTCCGTTAAGAGCTCTGGGCCAAATCTCTATTGAACGATTTAAAAATATATTTTAATGAAAATATAATCAAATGTGTTCAATTAAAGTTAAATTGCAAATGTATTTTAAAATCGTCCCCTCCCCATCCTGACACACAGTGGGGAGCGAGCTGAGTCTCGGCGGCTGGGTGAGCCCCGTCATTCGGAATCCGTGAGCTGAACGGGGCTCACTGCGTCCATTGTACAGGTGAGATAAGGTAAGGTCCAGGGAGGGAGATGACCGAGGAAACCCGGCCAGCTCTGGGCAGAACGGACACAGGCTTCCATGTCACTCGCCATCCGCAGCTGTGGCTTTCTCAGTGCCCAGAGCGCTGCCTTCTGCAGACAAGGGCATTTAGGGCCCTCTGGCAGCCATGTCCCATGATTCCGTCTGCTGGTTTGGCATCATCCCCCACAGCGGCTGGCTAATTTGGATGAAGTGTGTTACAATCACCGAAAGATAGTGACGGGCAGGGTGAGTTGGTCAACGTGGGCATGAGAAAAGATCGTGAACCACAGTGAGCATCAAAACAGATGAAGACTTTATTTGGTCCAAATACAAGGTATCAAAGGCACCCAATGTACTGTGTACGATGAGCTGTGTACTAGGTATGACACAGCAGTGACAAAGCGTAAGGCAGTTTCCGTGGAGAGCATGTACTCCTGGATGTATCGCTTCTTCCCCGTAGACAAGTTACAGAACAATCTGTTTACCAAAACAGTCCCACCACCCCCACCATGTACATAAATACATTATCTTGTGCTCCAAAGTGGTGACAACCTAAGCAAGGATGAGGAGGAAGCAAGGACTAGGGACAGTGACAAAAAAAAAAAAACAACAACAAACAACGAAAAACAACAATAATATATTACTCTTACTTGGAGAGCTATTTTTTTTTTTTTGCCCCCAAAAAAGGTGAAAACATTCATTCGTCATTTATGTAATAATACATGATAAATTTTTGAAAGAGAAAAATAATAGAAATAGCATTTTATTCGTTCATCTAGCTATTCATTCAACTATCTGAGCATCGACTATGTGCCAGGCACGAAATATGATGAGAACGACAGCCCCTGCCCACTATTGGGAGGAGGCAGGGGGCCACCTGCTTGGCATTCGTACCGAGGTGGGTCACACGTGTCCTCGAAAAAGGAGGTAACAGCACAAAGAAAGAAAAACAGGTGACTTTCACGTTCCACGAGAGCTCCAGGCCGACACTGCGTCCCCTGTGACATCTTGAACAACAAAATGACCATGGCATCTGAGTTTGCAAATAAACCAATCCTTGGTCATTTTAAAGAAATGTCAATGATCTGACTGCAGTTAAGAGTTCACAAAGGAATATTACAGTACAGAGGACAGTCTGCAGTTCCCCCAGATTTAACCCCCACACGCAGAGGGGACGACGGTGTGGCTGCTTTTCAAAGGCACCGACTCTGGCCGCTGTCGTCAGTACATATGGTTTACCCTGCGAGGCTAGAAATGGCCTCCACCAAAACTGCCGTTTTGATTTGGATTTCTAAAAATAACTCCTGAGAAGCCTGCAGCCTGAGAGAAAGATGGTCGCTCACAGCTCCAGGGAGAAAAAGAGAGGGCATTGGGTTTGAATTACCTAAGAGCTTGCAATTGAGTGCAAATACCTCCTTGTAGCAACTGCCATATAATTAGCCATCCTAATGGAATCCTTTCAAAACCAAGGCGGTCCAACAAGGAAGTTTAATTTAAAATAAAACTTCCAGACCAACTATTCTGTCAAAACCACATTAAATGAAGATAGCTCAGCAGTGACCAAATCACTGGGAAAATGTACTATGGGTTACAGGAGGAGCGGTCGGCAACGGGGGGCTGGGGCTCTACACACGGGGAGGCACGGCCCTGTGCCAGGCTCCTCTGTCAAGTCTAATGTGTCTTCTAGTCATGGGCATAGGGATTCAATTCTCTCCGGGGTCAGTGTTCCTGCTGGGTCCGTCTCCTCCTGCCAAGTGCTTCCCAGTCTCCTGAAGAAAGAAATGGGAATAAAAAGCTCAGGAATAAAGAGGAGGGAGAACAGAAAATGACACTCACCATCCAACCTGCTTGTTTTAAGAGCTCAGAGACCCGTCCCATTCCTGACATGAGCTCATGGAGGACAGCAGTGACTAGAAAAGGACCATTATCACCTCTTGGACTTCCCTGTGTCACTTGTTAGCTGTGTGACTTCTGCTGAGTTACTGCACATCTCTGAGGGAGCAGGCTTGTCATCTTAAGGGGGAAAAAAAAGGACCGATTGTGCTCCCACACCTCACGGGGTGGTCGGGAAGATGAAATGTGACTTTGCACGTTCATTTGCTTAGTGATGACTCGGCCAGAAAGCATGTCATCCAGATGCACTCCAGGTGGTGTCCGGTACCGCACGTGGTGTGATCAGGGGACAGAGGAGACGAGGAGCTGCTTCCTGACTTCTGGGAATGGGCCATTGTGGGAGACGAGTGGCAGCAGCATCCCCTGGGACCTCATCACTCACGTAGTCTCAGCACCACACAGGGTAACCCGACAGGGACCTCACTGAAATCTTAAGGAACAACAGCCTCGGATGGCTCCCAGGTGTGTGACTCTGCACCAGGGGACCTGCGCGAACAGGGAGTGGTCCATTTGAAATAAAAAAGTAAAAATGAAAGACGGCTGAGTTCTCTGCTGTGCAGGGTCAGGTTCAAATGCCCTCCTGGGATGCTCGGGGCGTGAAGCCATCAACTTTTTCGCTTACACCGCTCAGCCTGCGATCCTTCGTCCAGAGTGAGCGCTTGGTCCCTCGCACCCAACATGCCCACGGCTGAAAATGCTCTGACGACAAAGTTCCGCGAGGGGACTGTCCTGAGTGGCAGGGAACTACTATGTCTATCTGCCCCCAGCCAGCAGACGCTCTGCACACCCCACTCTCTGAAAACCCCAGCGGCTCCTGACTGGAGTCCATTTACCTTAGGCCAGGAAAATCCTCTTCCAGAAGATTCCGAAGCGCTGGTTTTTCCACAGCCTTCGAGCGACTAACATGGATTTGGGGGACACGACACACACATGTTGTGTGAATGTGCATTATGTGGGGATTGAGATGAGAAATAAAATGCAGAGTAATATGTAAAACCCAAATTCTCCAGCACTGTATTCAGTTTATCAAACACTTTCCACATCGTCCTTGTATGGAAACATAACAGAAACGCCCTATTAAAGATAAGGAGGCTGAGGCCCAGCGATGCTTAGTGCTCGCACCGGGAATTAAAGGCTGTCCTTTGGCTGTCCCTTGCTGTCATGTCCCAGTGTCCCCAGCCACCTTCTAGACACGATCTATGCATCTATCGGATGCTGGAAGTCGCGTGCTGTCTTTCTGGTTGGGGGCTGGAGATGATGTCTTTACGAAAAGCATTTGCTGGGTTTTCGGCTGAACAGTTATTTCACTGATGAGGAGAGTAATGACGATGCTCCCCCCAGCCACGGAGCGACTCCCGACGCTGACTGACTGGCTGGACGGACGAGAGGTCGGCTGTGGTGTCAGAACCTCCTGCAGCCCAGTCGTGAACCCGCTTCTCACAGCTGTCTGTGCCACCTGCTACGTCGACCTCTCTGAGCCTCTGGTTTCTTCATTTTTAAACATGGTGACGACTAAGGTTTATCCAACGTGAACCGTGTGCGTCCTCTCAGCCGGGGTTACTCTAAAGCACTCGTGTTTATAAACTCATCACGTGCCCATCTCATGCTGTTATCATTCTCCACATACAGGCGAGAAAACAAAGGCCCAGAAAGGTGAAGTAACTTGCTCATCGTCACCCAGCTGATAAAAGCCAGAACCGATTCGGTGGGTGGTCGGACTGGACCTTGTGCTTTGGGCATCACACGGAAACACTCTCCCGGCGCTGACGAGATCATAGGAACGAAATGCTTGCTGGGTGGCCCCGCACAGAGTAAGTACCGTAAGTAGTAACTACTGGGTGTCACTGAGGATTAAGCTCTTTGGTTAGGTAGAAACACAAGAGCTACTACTACAGCGTGCACGTGGCTGAGAAGAAGCTGCTACCTGCAGTGGGTCTCGTCCCTGACGGCTACTGTCCACCTGTCTGCAGCAGGCATCCCGCCTCGCCACCACGGCACAGGCAGGAGGGTTAGCGCTCGGCCCCTTGCATCTCTGTCGTGACCTCTCCCATGGGGACCCCACGGGAACACCCAAGCTGGGGCAGCTGAGGTGGAAACAAGTTCCATGTCTGCCTGATGAGGAGGATGAATTCCAGGATGAGTTGGGCAGACCTACTCCCCAAGGCAATGGTCCTGTGCGGGTTGGCTTGGCGTGCCACTTCAGAAATTCCCTGCACATGGTTTAATCTCAGATTTGGGGTCGGGCACAGTCCCCTGAAGAGGAGAGGCAACAGGAGCGTTAAAAACTGAGAAAATTCGAGATCTGGTGTGGAAGGCTGCGTGTGCGGCAAGCTGAGTGACGAATCGGCCGCTGCTTTCTTTATCCTCATGCAGACAGGCCCAGTTTGGTTCAGATCCTGAGCAGACAGCCACATGCACGGGGGAGGCATCCAGTGGCCCTGGCGACCCTGCTGTCTCTGTTGAGGACTGGCTTAAGGGGGACATTTGGCCCCATCTGGCCAATGAGCAATAAGGGAAGTCTACTGGGGGTTTCTGGGGGAAATTTTCTTCCCTAAGAGAAGGCAGAGAGGTGCAGTAAGTAGGACACCCCTTTGTATCCTATGTGCCACTCTTCCTGTTTAAAGTGCTATTATGATAAGGTGATGTGTGCCACCAAAAAAAAAAAAAAAAAAAAGAGCATCACAGGGGTGCTAATGCAGAGCCCTGATGTGCCTGAGCCGGCGCGCGCTTCCTTTCTGACACATCTGATAACACCAGGTGTGGGGAGGATGGGGAGAAACAGGAACCCCGCGGTACCACCGCTGGAAGAGCGAAGCGGCACAGTCATTCTGGAAAGCAATCTGGCAGCACTTGTGAAATTCGGTATGAGTGTGCAATGACTCATCCGTCCTGGTCCCTGCCAGAGAAACTCTCCCACAGTCCGCGCGGGACAGGTGCAAGGTGTTCATCACAGGACTGGGCTGGGCTCGCGTCGTGCCCCTCAGCAGGGACGCGGGAAGAAAACGTGGCAGGACCGATGGCGAGGCGGGGAGAGGCAGCCCCTCGGACGCGCCAGGTGGACACAGAACCACCAGACGGGATCTAAAGAAGATGGTGCCGTTGGCTCTCTGTGCTATATGGTCCACAAGCATGGATTCCACCAATTATGGATCGAAAATATTCGAGAAAAAGAATGTTACGCTGTTGCTGACGTGTACCATGTAGTTAGTCCCACAACGGTTTTATCTGTGCTGGACATGCACAGACATTTTTTTCTTGTCACTATTGCCCAGATAATACAGTATAACAACTATTTACAAAGCATTCACATTATATGAGGTATTATAAGTAACCTGGAGATGATTTAAAATACACAGAAGGATGTGCACTGGCTACATGCAAATACTATGCCATTTTACGCAAGGGGCTTGAGCACACGTGGATTTCGGTGTCCTGGAACCAGTACCCTGAGGATACTGGGGGATGACTGCATCGAGTAAAAAGAAAAACCAGAAAGAGGTCTGTAGCAGAATCCCATTTGTCGATATTAAGCACAGAACATCCAATTAGAACACCACAGGCGTAAGTAAGTGTACGCACGAGGTGTACGGCAAACACGCTGGGTGATGCTTTTTGGGGAGAAACAAAGAAAACGGACATGCAGGACAGAAAAAGAAGAAAGAGAGGGGTCTCACAGAGACCAGTGGTAATGGGCCTTGAACTGTCATACTCCTATGACCCCAAGGAGGCAAAACTCTTCATTTTTCCAACAAAGAGCTCATCTTTCTGTCCATCATCCCAGGAAGGACACAACGTCGTGTCAATTGTCACATCACAATCTTCTGTCACTGCTCTTTTTAAGGTGGCTACCTCTTCATCATGGTCCCTCGGGTGTCTGTGAAAGATTCAGGGGTGCAGAAGCACCATGTATCCCTGGGTGACATTTTGCTTCAGATTTCCCCCTAAATGTACCCAATTTAAAACAAACAAACAAACAAACAGAACAGAACAGAACAAAACAAAACAAAACAAAACCCTTTGTGAGCACCACTACCTTCTCTTCTCCCAGAACGAGTCTTTGAAACACAAAGACCTCAATGAGGACACAAGCTCAAAGGGACATCCTGATAACTCCTAACAAATAGTTTTTCCAAAAGACCAGTGTATGCTGCCACCAGCAACGGAGGCGCATATCAGGCTCCCCGCAAATCCTTAGAAGAAACTGCCAAACCTGTCACTCCCATCTTTCGGGGACTTGCTGGCGAGCATTATTTCGACTCCCAGGAAGGTGAATTCTTCCCCACGTTCAGTGACGCTCATATCTGTCTGTGAGCGCTCTCATTTTCTTAACTTTATTTTAGTATTAGTTTCAAGTAGACAGTACATTGGCTAGACCTCCACATAGTCTATGAAACAATCCCCCTAACTGCTCTTGCCTCTGGCTCTCCGCCTAGCCATCACAGTAATGCTCACTGCACTGAGCATTCTCATCGTTTAAAAAGGGGTTTCTGCATATAGAGAGATCTCTCCCACATAAAGCAGGCCCCTGCAGGGGCGCGGGCAATGGGACAGTGGGAAACTAAGGGGGTGAATGTGGAATGGCAGCCTAAGGCTTCCCAAGAAAGAAGGAAAAAAACAGAGGAATAACAAGGAGAAACATTTGCACGAAAAACTGCAATGAAAAAAATCCTTCATCCACGGAGAACGCATCTCTATAAAAGGCATGCACTCACCAGAGGAATGCAGAGACAGGGCCCGTGCAGGAGTGAAAATGAGAGGTGTAGTTGGGCGGATTTAGGCTCTGGGATGGGGAGCATCTTTCTTTTCTTTCTTTCTTGCTTGCTTTCTTGCTTTCCTTCTTGCTTTCCTTCCTTTTCCTTCCTTTTCCTTCCCCTTCCTTCCTTCCCCTTCCTTCCTTCCTTCCTTCCTTCCTTCCTTCCTTTCCTTCCTTCCTTCCACTTTTTAACTCCCTGGCGTCTCCTGCTCACACCGGCCTCCATCTGTCCAGCAAGTCCCTGCCCCAAGGTCAGATTAATTCTCGTACCTTCTTCCCAGCTCGACTTAAACCTCAGGTCCCCTGGGAAGCGTGTCTCCTAGAGCAGATCCTCTTCCTGGCTCAACCTGTCGGGACATCTGTGCTTCTCTCGTCCCAGAGTTGAGAACACCGGTGGCTTGAGCTGGGCTGCTTCCAAAGTGACCTCTGGATGCGAAGCATAAGGCTCAGGGAGGGCGTGGACATCAGCACTGCTCCCCAGCCCGGCACCGCCAATCCAACCCATTCTCTAAACACATATTTCTCAAGCGCCCGTTCTCACCAAGACACGGCAGTGAGGCACTGTGACCCCGAGGCCATTCTTCCCGTGAGGGAGAATCTTGTGAGGGAGTCAAGATTTCAACATGAGAAATGCTAGATAGCCACGGAGGAATGAAGTGAAAGATAATGAAACAAGACACAGACTGAGTGAGCGTGGGCACTGTATGCGCTGGGTGCAGGAGGGCAGGTCAGCGTGAGACGCAAAAGGAAGTCCTCTGAGAGCCCAGGGTGAAACATGGCGATACAGGCAGATGCCGGGTGGACAGGCAGCATCAGCAGAGGGGCCTGAGCTCTAAGCCTGCAGCAGGGAGGAGGGACTGCGTGCTCGGCGCCCAGCGAGGAGCACCTTGATGCTAGAACAGAAAGGACCATTTGGGAGTCCTGAGAGAGTGTGTTAGGGCCAGAATTTTGAGGACCAGGAAAGCCAAGCCGAGGAGTCTGTGCTGAGGAAGAGAAGGGTGAAGTCCATGTAAAGCCAATGAGTGAGGTTGATGGGGTGGTCCATGGGGCCGCCCTCAGGATGCACTAGAGAGAGACTCCAGTTAGGAATGCCTCCAAGAGGCACAGCAGGGCAGAAAGCATGAGGCGCCAGAGCCTCTGGGCCCCCACCTGTGCACACAGCAGACATCACCAATCAATCCATCAGAGCCCTGATGGGACCTCAGAATGTCTGGCCGGCCACTCAGGGCTCCAGGCAGACCCTACCCATCGATCCAGGGGGAGACGGCTCAAACCTCTTTTGCCTTGCAGGTTCGGTCAGTCAGGAGCAGCAAATACTATGCTGCACTAACATGCCTTCTCAAATTTCGGTAGCTTAAAACAGGAAAAAAATGAATTGCTCACTCAGGCTATCTGTCCATCACGGTCAGCCAGAGATTGACACTCAGTGCTGGCACCATCCAGATCAGGCTGAAAGGAGCATTGCCAGCCACAAGGGGTGGAGAGGAAGAGACAGACAGACAGACAGACAGACAGAAAGACAGACAGGGGCAGAATCACACCTCTGCAGGGTCTCTCACTAGCATTCCAATGTGAAGACCCAGGAATTTCTTGCCACTTCCGTTCACTACTCATTGGCCGGAACTGATCACAGCAACCAAGAAAAAGGACAATCCTAACCTCCAGGAGGCAGAGAGTCAGAAAAAAAAAAGATGAAAGGCTTAAGTACGCCACCTTTCAAGGCATGTGGAATTCGCCATCCATTCCTTCGACCAGCAGAGAATTTATTTTAAAATGTCTTAAAACACTAACCAAGTGGCAAACACTCTAAAATATTACCATTTCCTTTGGCCCCCTTAACGATGCTGTAAGACAGGCAAATCCTTGCTCCTATTTTACCAACGAGAAATCGGGGGCTCAGAGAGGCCGAGGCATCCGGACAGGAAAACATGGGCCTGACTCTGTAGCCCAAACGCCCCTCCCAACATCTCAGTGACTTCCTTACAGTCCCCAGGAGAGGGAGGTAGAAAATCCCAAAGCCACAAGGCACAGCGGAGGAGGCCAGCTGCCCAGGGCGGTGTCCTGAGTGAGACTCCTTAGCACTGTGACTGAGCAAGTCACTTATCTTCCTGCACCTCGGTTTCCTCATCTGCAAACCGACATGGACCACCAAACAGGACCACCGACCTCATCGCAAAGCCGTGGTCATGGAGGGAGAGAATACAGGGTAAGAGCGATGGAAGCCGTTTCCGGCCCAGAACCTGCAGCCGACAAATGGCAGCTGTGACGCTAACATGTCAGCTCACGACAGCATGGGGATATTTCAAGACGCAACAGGTCTTTACCCACAAAGTGCTTGTCAATAAGCTGCTCAGCCACCTAAGCGAGGTGAGCTGCTGACAGTGCTGCTGGTTTGTGTGCGAGAGGCCACTTAGCATCTAGTACCGCCCTGTCCCCGGGGATGCCCTGCACCCAGACACCCCACTTCTCATTATTTTCTTTCATTCTCTTCCTAGTATTTGGCAATGTCTCATCTGTGCATGGACCTAGCATCTTGCTGACTGCCTGTCTCCCCCACTCAAATCAAATCCTAGCTCCATATTTGCCTTGTTCAGAGTGCTGGGCACAAAGTAGGGTGTTCAGCAGGTACCTGTCGAATGGATGGACAGATGAATGAATATAAGTTCCCTGAAGGCAGGGGTTTTTGTCACTGCTGTGTTCACTGCCGTCCCCCACTGCACGCAACACCCAGCACATAGTAGGTGCTCAGTGGGTGTTGAGAAGTCGGCCAGCTTTTCATTCATGCCTCAGCTTCAAAGGAGCAACTCAGCCCCTCTTCTTCTGCAGAGAATTAAGCTGAAGATTTGGCCTTGTCACGTACACTGCCTGTTGCTTAGCAGTTTCCACCCCGAGACCCCCCTCTCTGCACCCCTCCGCACCCCTCGGGGTTCCAGACTGGATGCCAGACTGGCCTGAGGACTCGGGGAACAAAAGGGAGAGAAGCCAAAGTGAAAGAGAGATGGCAAGAAAGAGACCCCTGGGCGGCACGTAGCAAGCCCCCCACACACGTACACACACGTGAGGTGTGACCTCTGTGCTCTAGTGCCAGCTCTCCAAGAAACTTGTTATATGACCCCGGACAATTCGTCCTCCTTCTAGACTTTGGTTTCCCGATGGTAACACCTGCGCATTGAAGAACACTTCTAAGGGCCCTTCCAAACGAAATGCTAAAAACAAGAAATCATCTCGGACTTTATTTCTCAGAGTTAGGTCACGAGATTAGGGCTTTTCCCAGGCTTTTTGTAGGCCTGGCATAGAGTTTATCAGAGATATCAGACTGATGCAGAACCTACATTAAAAATAATTCCTATTTGTCTGCAAAAGCTGAGCTGCATCTAATAAACTGCTATAAAGTTACATAAATAGGTATCATGATTTGAAACGTTCAGCTTTGTTTTTACATTTTGAAATTAACTAATTGTATTTGTTCTCGACCTTGTTTACAGACCCCTGAAATCCTGAGAGGTCCCAGGCTCTCTGCTTCTAGGGCCCCCCTGGTCAAATGGACCATTTCCTGGGCCCCACCCAGAGCCGCTGTTAGAAAACCTGGTGGGGGAGGGGGCGCAGGAATCTGCATTTCACAAGCTTCCCAGGTGATCATTTGCAAACTGAAGTTTGAAAACCGCTGCCAGGAAAAGCAGCAGCCAACAGGGGCTTCTCGAGGCAATTCTGGAGAAAGAAAGTAGAAAAAGGGGAGCGAAACAGAGACCACAGCTTGCGACTCCTGTTTTGATTGCCTGCAAATCTCTTCTGCTCACATGTACCCTGCATGTTCCACCAGGGTAAACACATTTTGCAAAACCCTGACTCACTCTCTGCTGAGGCCCTCCCCCAGCCCTGGGGGGTGGGGAGAGAGAGGGGAGGGGACAATACCCACACTCAGACTGGGACAGCATTCAACTATCCTAATTTGCAAGAAGAGAACATTTCCAATATCCGGCACAATGCTTGGAGACCCAAGCCACGTGCCAGGGGACCGTGCTGCAGGGGAGAATATAAATGGTGCTGTCACCTAGATGCTTGCTGTAATTCGTTCTACCTCTGGTTTGTGATAGATATTAGTTCCAGCCGGGAGCAGTCTTAACTCACGCACGGGAGAGAGGTGTTCTTTAATGCTGAGCCACGCACACAAGTGTCGCATACCTGCTTGTGTGCGTGCGCACACAGACACGCACACCAAGTATCATATGCAGGAGGTGTATTGAAGCTTTTAGGGCTGCAGCCCAACCTCGGTCCACAGACCGGTACCGGAACTGGGCAGCCCTGCAAAGCGGTGAACGGCGAGAGAGCAAGAGAAGTGTCATCTGTATTTGTAGCCGCTCCCCGGCACTAGCATCACCAGCCCAGCTCCACCCCAGCTCATCAGGCATTAGATTCTCTTAGGAGCCAAAAAGAATGGGGACCACCGTTCTAGACTGTAATGCTGAGTGCTACCAGGTACCAAGAATGTATGTATTGGGTTAAAAGTGGGTTGGAAAAGAAGGAACTGATTCCAAGGGCCAAGTACTGTGCTGGAGGTTTTCCTCGTGTACATTTCACATCAATTTCTCAGTTCCATTCTTCTGATGGGGACACCAAGGCACGGAAAAGATCCTTTTCCGTGCCCCAAGATCCTGCGAGATCAGATCCTGACCTACCTAACTTGCCCCAAGATCCTGCGAGATCAGATCCTGACCTACCTAACCCCAAAGTCAGCGAGGAAGGGGAGTCTGCTCCAAAGAGAGGAAAACCCAGGGAAACATCTCTTCAGTGAGAGAACTAAAGTAATTCCTTAACAATGGAATTCGTAAGCTATAAATGGCCACTGGGAAAAAGTAAATCGTGGCTAAGCAATCAGAAAGAAAAGGACATGTAATCACATCCTCCCCAAAATAATGGTGGTGTTTATACTTTTAGGCTTTTTTTTTCCCCTAGCCAAATACATTTTTTTTTCTAGCCAACAAATAAAATGATGCAATTTTTGTCATTTAAAATTTTTTTTAGATTGATTTTCTTTAATGTGGATAATTCACGAGGCTTGCCCAATCCTAATCTTCTGTGAATTTATGTCGATCCATGAATTTGTTTGCATATTCTAAAGAGGAGAGGAAAAAACCTTTCACTCCTGTTTTTGTTTTGTCTCCTATTGTCTGTTCATCAGCCACTAATGCATTTAGGAAGGATTAAGAGCGTCCTGTCTCAACGCTGTGTTCTGGTGGATGACGCAGCCTTGAAAAACATATTTTTAAAAATCCAGTTAGTTTCCGCCTCCCCATAGACGAAAATGGAGGACGGTTTTGGCAGCAACCGAGAAAACAACTTCTTTTTTTTTTTTTTATGTAGCTTTAATGCCAAAGGTAAATGCAGCCCCTTCCCCCCATTGCAGGGCACGTGCCCTCCAAGTGCTCCCCACCTCCTCCCGACCCCCTCCCAGGCATCCCCTCGTTGGAAGAGTGGAAAATAACCTCCTTTTCCTTCCCCTAGATGTTAACGAGGCTCCCTACTGAGATGCAGTTAATCGCATCAATTAAAAGCCTTCACACTTGGCCTTGCCTGCCAGGCACCAGCCCTCTGACCAGGGGAAGGCGGGTAAGCTTCAGTCATGTCATGACATAATATATATATATTTTTTTCTTTCTCCCCCTTCCACTTAGGCTTTGTGTGTGTGTGTGCTTTTTTTAATTTATTTGTTTCTTTCTTGATTTAGGCATAACTAACGCCCAGTGAAATGTCCAGATCTTAAATGAACAGTTTGATGCGTTTTGACAAATGCATATACCAAAGAGCAGTAAACGACCAAGACACACACAAAACGTTCCCTCACCCACAAAGTGTCCTGTGCCTTTCTCGTCGTGGTCTCTGCCCTCGTCCCTGAGGCGATCGCTGCACAGATTTCCAGCACCGTTAACGAACCTTGCATGCTCTAAAAATCCACGTGCGTGGAATCAAGTGAGGTTGAAGGAGGAGCATGAACGAACGGCACGTCCCAGTGGGAATGAACAGTAGCGTAGGCACACCTTGAGAAACAGCCTGGCACGTTCTCAAACAGTTATACACAGCTACCATCTGACCCAGAGACTCCACGCCTAGGTGTATCTACACAGGAAAAATAAAGGCATATGTCCACACGAAATCTCGTATATAAACCTTCAGAGCCACATTCTTCATAATGGCCAGGAGATGGAAGCCACCTCATGTCCATCAAACGATGAGGGAACAAATAAAATGTGGTGTGTGTTCATACAACGGAACAGTATTCAGGCACAGAAAGGAATGGAGTACAGACACCCCGAGACATCGTGGATGAATCCTGAGCACCTCACGCCAGGTGAGAGAGGCCAGCCGTGAAAGGCATTTCCTGGGATTCCGCTGTATGAACTATCCCGGACAGCGACAGGAGGTAGATTACAGGTTGCTCAGGACTGGGGGTGGCAGGGGGCTGGGAGGCGATAGTGAGGGTCCAGACTTGCTTGCTGAGGTCTTGCAAATGTCTCAAGATTTTGGTAAACTGTATGGTGTGAGAATTCTACCTCAACAAAGCCGTTTAAAGAAAAAAACAAACATTCAGAATTAACAGAAGCAAAGCCAGAAGCGTGGAAATGACAGCGGTTTTCTTTAGCGGAATTTTAACGGACGAACAGTGTTTGGCACTGTGCCCCCAAGCTCCCCCACACCACTGGAGGGGCACGACTGACGCCCAGGAAGGTCTCTCTCCCTTGACGGGGTCCTGGGGTCCACTTTCAAGCCATGAGTGACTCTGGGCACTTTCTTAACTGCTCTGTACCTCGCTTCTCCAAGTGTGTACCATGAGGATGGTGACAATGACAAGCCTGCATGGTGCAGGATTAGATGAGCTCATACATGTAAATCAAGGGTCGGCAAACTCTCTCCGTAAGGGGCCCGAGAGTAAGTATTTTGAGCATTATGGGTCACACCATCTATGTCCCAGTGGCTCATCTCCGCCACTGTAGCATAAAAGCCACCACAGACTTATGCAAAAGCAAGGGCACGTTGTGTTCCAATAAAACTTTATGTAGGATGCTGAAATTACATTTTGCGTAATTTTCATGTGTCACAAAATATGATTGTTCTTTCGACTTCTTTTCCTCAACCATTTAAAAACGTAAAAACCATTCTTAGCTCGTGGGCTTTACAAAAACAGGTGGTGGGTGGAATGTGGCCCATGACCCACCATGTGCCAACCTGATGCAAAGCTCTCAGAGCAGAGCCGGGCACAGAGCAGGTGCTGGCCACCCACCACCCACACCCTGGGCCACCACAGCTGGATGTCCTCCCGGGGGAAGCTGTGAAATGTGCTGCCCTCTTCACGCGCCATCTCATTTAAAAGTCACCATCGCCGTGCGAAGCGGGCAGTGCAGTAACTCAGATGACAGGTGCAGAGCCATAGTCCATCCGGGTGTTTCTGACACCAGCCCTTGCTTCCGACCGTTACACAATGCCATGCCGGCCGCCAGGACACAAAAGACCCACTCGGGCTCGGCTCCAAACAGCACGAATCACGATGTAATTCGTTAGAGGCGCGTGTTACAGAAACCAAGGGCTGGAAGGGGAACAGGGGCATCACACGCATGGTCCACGGTGACGGAGACCCTCTGAAGAAGGGACACGTAGGC
Organism: Macroglossus sobrinus; assembly: GCA_004027375.1. NCBI lineage: Eukaryota > Metazoa > Chordata > Mammalia > Chiroptera > Pteropodidae > Macroglossus > Macroglossus sobrinus. The sequence goes on from PVKZ01002190.1 coordinate 249,697, forward strand.
TGTGCACGGCCCTGTGTCTGGTCTGTGCCACGGGCCAAAGAGAGGAGGCTGCAACGGGCACGTTCGTGCCAGTTCCCTGCCGTGGGGGCTCAGGAGGTGGTGGAAGGCGAGATGGGTCCAAACTCCATAAGGGATACATGGCAACCTGAATAGCCTACAAGCTAATATATATGGCCAAAGAATTATGAGTATGTATATGTGTGTGTACGTGTGTGTGTATATATATGTGTGTATGTATGTATGTATATATATACATATATATACATATATATATATATATACATATATTTATATACATGCACATATGTATCCATTCATTTAGTCATCTCTGAGTGTTTTCAGCTTCTTTCTTTCGTTTGTCTGGACTTGGGGATTTTTCCGGAAGAGGTAGTTAGTGCTTTGGAATAAGAAATGCCGCCAACGGGTGCCCACACAGGAGTTCCATACTCCCAAAGTAGTCTGACTGGTAATGTGCAATTGTTACTAATTCATCCAACACATCACTAGGAGAGTCCATCGCAAGCCAGGGACGGTGATGGAGTCCCCGGAGGTGGATGGGGCCGACAGAAGGAGCTCCAGCCTCTGCGGGGAGGCGGGTCGGGGACCACATCGGTGCACGCAAGGGCAGAGGGGACCTTCCGTTCACGAAGAAGGGAGGCGATTTTCCCCGTAAGGTGAACGCAGCCGCCGTCACCCTTCTCACACACTCAGGTAACAAACGACCTCTTAGAACAAAGCGCTCCCGGTGGTGTGAGGAGACGAGCTGGGCCTGGAGCCAGGCCGGTGGCTCCCCCAGGGAAGGCCGTCTGCCTCGGCGTCCTCTCTCCCCACGGAGCTGTGAGCATCGGCTGAGGTTTAGAAAGCCCTCAGCAGCAGCCCCGCCCTGTCCCGCACACAACTGGGGTGGGGGGTAAGGTTAACGCCAAGATCCGAATCCCCCCATCTACGAGGGTTTACAACCTGGAATTTCAACCACGACGGATGCCAAAGTGCGAGGACGAAAACATGTTTACAAGCCAGAGACCGGACAGAGGCAGGCAGTGAGCAGCCCGACTCCAGGCGGCCGCACCCCGGCCAGCCTCTCACCCCGCGTGCCTTCCAGGGCGGCCAGCGCCGGGCGGCTCCCAACGTTCCGGAACGTGTTACAACCCCAAGGACAGTCTGCACATTTTAAATGGGGAAAAAACTTTCTCGGCGAGATTCTGCTCAGGCTACGTTCAAGAGAAGTATTGAGGCCCTAGAACCTTGAAAGAAATCTCACTTATCCCACGTCTGGTATATTAGAAGCGAGGTGGACGAGGGTTTGAATGCTGGCTCCACATCCTGTTGTAGATTACTTATTATCGCCTAGCTTTAGAATAAACTATTTAAATATTTCTTTCTCATAGGATAATACTTAGAGCACTATATGTATACAGCCTCAGTGCTCGTGTTTTGTTCCTAGTGGGAAGATTCAGGGAACTAACAAAGCAAGGGGCTGCAAAGCCCAGAAGCTGTACCCTGGTGGGGAATCAGTTGGCAATGAAAGGGAGGGAGGCCCAGGGTGGTCTGGCCACCCAGAGCTAAACCTGACCTCAGCTCAGCCTGGTAAAGGTGAGACGAGGATACGGTGCCCTTCTCGGTGATGTGGGAATGCTAAATTGGACTGAAAACATTCAAACATGAGACTGGCCCTGTGCTTTGCGCGCCTCCGGGATCCTGGCTGTGTAGGAGGAGAATGTAGTAGGTATTTCTGGGAAGGGGGGAAAGGAAAGCATCTTAATCAGAGTGAAGATGGTACCACTGGAGGCGGCAGCCCTGGGCAGCCAGGAGACCAGCCACCAGGAAAAGCAGCGTCGTGGGAGTTCCCAGCAAAAATCCCCAGGGCAATTGGTTAAATAGTCAAACTCTCAGTCTCTCACTCTCAGTCTCTCTCTCTTTCTCTCAGTTTCAACGGGGCAGGGGTGGGGCCCAGGAATAATAGGCATTTCACTAGGACCCACTGATGCTTCTGAGGCTTCCCAAGGGCAGACCTTAGCCCAGGCATTAGCCTGGGAAGGCCTCCGCTCGAGATCCAGCTGGGCGGCAGCTCTCAGGCCCAACTTTAAAATTCTCTGGAAAACACTGGGACCAAACGCAGGGCAAGGCAGGCTGGGACTTCTGTGCAAGGCGCAGACAGGAAAATCCTGATGAGCTATGCACTAGATTTATACACACACACACATACACACACACACACACACGTATCAACATGTATGTGTACATGTACACATACACACATGCATTGACATATACACATGCATGTGCACACACAAGTACAGAACACTTATGTGTATGCACATACCTACTGTATATACACACATACTCGCATGTACGTATGTGCACACGTGTATGGGTCCACATCCATACGTACACAGGCATGCATAGGCACAGACACTCCACGCACAGATGTGTTTCAGCTAATCCTCGCACACGCTCTGCTCTAGACCTGATCTCATCCCCACTTCCCGGATGAAGACCCTGAGGCGTGGAGAGAATAAGAAACTTGCCTAAGGCCACACAGCCAGTTGGTGGCAGAGGTGAGATCGGCAGCAAGACAAGCTAAGCTGGTTCCAGCCTTTCTGTCATACTCACGACCTCGGAACAGATCATCCCAGAGGTTACAGAGAACAGAGGCTGAGACTCGCAAACACAGAACGCGACTGGCGCCCTGGGGTGCGCTGAGCCAGCGATGTTTGCCAAGAATTCCTCCCATTTCGGTATGAGCGTGCTGTTCTTCCCACTGGAAATGGAGCTGATCGCTCCTGTTGTAGAGTAGAGTCTAGGCTGGCGTGCGGCTGCCCGTCCAGCAGAATGGGATGGACGGGGTGTGGGCCGCGTCTAGCCCTCGGGATGTGGGCCTTTGGGAGGCCAGGCGGCTTCCGCTTTGCCAGTCCCTTGGCACCCAGGTTCCATCCTGCAAAGGTCAGGCTGAACGACTGATGATGACACCTCATGGAAAAGATGCCCCAGCCACTCATCACCCCCACTGAGGCACTGCAGGTGTGCGTGAAGCCACCTTGGCCTCGTAGCTTCAGCGGGGCTCCCCATGAATGCGGCCACCAGTGCCTCCGGAGGACCCCGAGTGGGACAGAAGAACCGCCCAGCGGGACTCAGCCACCCTACGAGACGATGAGGAAATGAGCCGTCCTTGTTTAAAGCCACTAAGTGTTGGGGGGGGGCTTGTGGGGAGGTGAGGAGATAAGTGACTCGTGCACGTACGGGGGTCACAGACCACTACGACCCGTACAAGAATCAATATTACTGGCTGGGCGCTGTGCCAGGCAGTCTATAAGTGCTTTTACATTAATCGTCCTGTTTAACCTCTATTGCCATCCACATAGCAGGTATTCATATTATTTCCATTTTGCTGACAGAGAAACTGAAGCCCAGTGAGGTTACAGAAGTAACCTGGGCAGTGGCCGTTCTGAAATCTGGACCTCCATCCGTGCCATTCTCAAGTCTGCACATATTTAGCAGGTTTCTCCAGAGAAACAGAACCAACAGGCCTAGCCCAGGTGACACCTGTCACTAATGATCACACTGCATGTCTCCCACGGTGCCACTTAGCTCTGCAAATGTGGACCCAACACTCCCAGCCTACAGCCGTGATTCACCTTTACGGGTCACACGACTAGCAGAACAAATGAGACCTGCAGTCAGAGGCTGTCGAATGAAACGGGGGTGCCTCATGCATGTGGCAGGAGGCCACCAGCCACACCGAAGCCACTCGAGAAGAAGCCCAGAGCACGAAGTCAAACGGCATGGCGGAAAGGGACCATGGGTGCTTCCGTCAAGGACCAAAGGTGACAGGAGCAAAGATGGTGGCACGGGACATCTCCTGGAAGAGGAGGCAGGAAACCGCAGTTGGTCCCAGGAGCTGGCTTCGCCTTGAGCTGACTGCGTGACCGTGGACCCCTCTCCGCCTCTGGGGGCCTCAGCTCCCTGCCTAAGCTTGGGGATCTCCAGAGAGCTGTCGAGTTCTTCCCGTGCTTCTCTGTCGCTTCATCTTAAGCACACACACACACACACACACGTCATCACTGTAGCGCTCACTTTTCACTGGGACGACAGTCCGGCAAACGCCACTTTGCCACTCTAAAGAAACTAGGGGACAGAGTGTGTCACTCAAACTCTATAGCAACACAGGAAGTCACTGATAGAACCTCCGAACCCAGAACGCCCACATCCGGGCTCTGCTCCTGCTACCGGCGGACACCACTCTATCCCCATGCTGGATTCTGGATTCTGACTCACCTTGTGTGGGACGGCACACCCGCCACCACCTCCCAACGCTCCCTGCAGCCACCCCGCAGCTCCCCGGACTGGCAGGAGCTTGCCGCTCTCCCTCGTCAAAGCCAGCCGCTTCCTTCTAACTGGTATCAATCAGGCCAGGAAATGTATTTTTTTCCCTGAAACCCATTGTATGAGGGACCTATGAAATGCAAGGACGGAACCCGCTGGGCCCATGATGGCATGTGCTGGCCTCGCCCCAGCCCACCAGTCGGTCCCCTCGACTGGGGCTGACACCGACTGTCAGACGGGACAACAGAAGCCTCATTATGGTAATTAACCAGGAGCACTGTCACCGTCCTGAAGACACGCTGGTCTGCTCCAAAGCCACCTGGGAAATTTGACCTCACCCGCTTCCTGTCTCATAAACCACTGCCTCGGGTCCACGGAGGAAGGAGAAAGGGAACCTGCTCAGGGAAACACAGGCCCACTGAGGAGCTGGTTCAGACACCAGGTGGCACGACCTCGCTCTGTCTCACAGGTAAGGATGCTCAGGCCGATGACCATACCAGCGTGTGCGCATGCGCACCTCGGAGTTGCGGCGGGTTCGGTTCCAGACAAGGCGGGCCGGGACACCTTCCTACGGGCGGAGGGCGGAGGGCCGAGAGCTTCGCCTTCCGTTTGTAAACGCCACCACGTCTGCAAAGCGCAGTGAGGCCGAGCTGCCGAAGGCACTCGCAACACGCAGAGGGGGCGAGGAGGCGGGACGGGGGGGGGGCACAAAAGTCAAAGGAAGACGGTGGCAGGTCGGAAAGACAGGGACGAGACCCGCCTACCGGGACCGAAGCTCCGCACGAGAGCTTCAGAGGTGACCCGGATGGGACCACAGGGTGGAGTGACCTTTAGGTGGTCCGTAAATGCCACACTGAGTGACCAGGCTAGTTTAAGTGGAGAGGCACATGGCCAGAGCTGGGTTTGCAGAATTTGGATTTGGCCATCAAGAGGTGAGCGACAGGGAAACTCAGTAAAACAGAACTCAGCATGTCCAACATGAAGTGCAGGGGAGGGGAGGGAAGGGAAG